>JAQIXW010000578.1:0-27842 GCA_034700685.1 Willowsia buskii
AATAATTTAATTTAATCAGACAGGGAAGAAAAACTCAACCGCTCAGTACGGCAGCAGCAGCAGCTGGTATATCCATATATTTATGCCTATATAAAAAGTTCCAGGTACGAACTATGATGATGCCAAAAGTAGATAAATAGTAAAATAACAAAACCGTCAGTAGCAATGATTTATACATAATGTTTGCATTATTCATAATCATTCTTGTCAAAAAGTGGAAATGCCAACTTTTCTGGAAAAGGGAATTTGATTTAGGTGGTATGCTACAACTTCAGAACAATATTATTTTTCTTGCATTATAACGCATACATATCTTTACGGTCCCATACGATTTAGTAAGTCTAACGATAAGTGCATGCATAGTAGGATTTTCCATTTTCCTGTGTTTTGAAGAGAAAGTGTCATTTATGGTTTTATGGTTGAGTGCCCGTTTAGAGATGAATTTCGAAATTCTGAGAGATGAAAGAATAATATAATTTCATTTTATTACAACGTTTCCCTCGCGCTCGTTTTGTTGCCAGAAAATCTATTCACTTTTCCCCCTTTTCTCTGAAGATAAAAAGTGCCTTCAAGCAAATTTGTTGATGACACTTAAAAAAGTTAGCATAAAAGCAGAAAAATGTACGCATAATGCTAATGGCGTAAGTGAAGCGTTCTTCTCCATTCAATTTCAACAATGAGAAGAACCACAGCACTAGACTTTGTACTTTGCCAATAAGTCATGCATGAGTTAGTATTACAATTGAATGGGTGAAATGTCGTTTATTTCTGAGGTTGTATCCTTTGACATTTATAATATAAATGGATGGTGAGTGAGCACTACTGCTTGCTGATGTCTCCAAAAAACAGGCTGACAACTTTCATTTGACTTTGGTTTTACAGTATAGATAGAGCGCATTTTATTGTGTTTTATTTACTTTTTCGTTGTTATATTTTTGTTTAGTTTGCAAATGTACCTCATGCTTTGAGTGTTCAAGCTTGAATGAAACTTACTGCCCGGAGATGATGAGTGACGATGATGAAGCGATCATTTCCTATAACTCCTGCAGCTACATACATGAGGGGCAATTTTGTGTGAAAGCAGTTGGTATCATTGGAGGTATATTGCGCAAATATATTTTTACAATTACAAAAGCTTTTCTAGGAATGCCTATTTGCTTTTCCACTTTGCATTTATTTGCTTTTTCTACCTAACCGTTAATGGAAAGAGGGATTCGGTAGTTTCTGCAGAATAATTAAAAAATCGACTATATTAATCCATCTCTGTAGTATGGGTTGAGTTTGATTTATTCATTATTCACTTAATCCTACTTTACGTATTATGCTTCTAGAAATGTCATTCTTCATTTAAATCCTTTCATCCTTGTCGGTTAAATTCCAGCATCCAAGCATTAACTTTGAGTGCTTTCACTAAATACTTCTATATGTACTTTATTTAATTCCGGGGCTTTTCAATGTATGAAATGTTTTCAAACTCACAAGAGTAATGGACTGAACGCTACTAAAATCTACTTGTTTAAATGCATACTCTTCACCGTCAAAACTATACTTTCACCTACATTACATGCATATGCCACAATTTTTGGAGTACTGTTCTCCGTAACAAAACATACGCAATACAATATAAAGAATTGTTGCTTGTTAGAGGTTTTGGTATTTATGCATCAACAAAAACGAGGAGCCCATGGGTAAGACAGAAAACATAAGCAGAAATCACACGAAAAATCTCTTTGAATAACAAAATTCTGGGAAGATTATGTCAGCGCAGCTTTCAAAGCAAATTGAAAATTTCGAGTTGAATATATTTTCTAATTTGGCAATGATTGATGATCTGAGTCTGAGAATCTTGCAAAAAACTTTGATTTTACCACTAACCTCAAAAATCGTAGTATTTGAGAAGCTTTGTGACTATTTCAAATGCTTTTCTCGAAAATTTCTGGAAAGGGGAATATCATGTCAATAATACAAACTAAAATGCGAGAAGGCTTGAATTCAGAATGGCAAGCTCAAACCTTAATTTTCCTACTGAAAGTAAACTCCTTCTTCTTTCCAGTAACAACTGGAGAACTTTTTTGCTTTGTCTGTGATGAAACTGAGAGTCAAGATTTTGGGTGCTCTTCTGCACTTTTTTCCGCCCCTTTGACTTCATGCCGTGATACTTTTGATGCGCACTACTGTATCAAAACTGTTGGCCTTTATGCAGGTGGGGTTCTCTTTTTAATGAATATTTATTTAGAATGTTGTATAGACTGCTTGCTTAATTTACTAACAGTCGAATTCTTAATAGTTTTTGCTTTGGAAGTGCGATAGTTATTCTTGTATATTTTCAAAACTTTGGCCTTGGTTGAACTTTATTGCTTTTGCCAAAATATTAATATATTGTTAAATACCTTTATCATTGACGTAATTTTCTGTGTTATGAAATGATGGTTACTTGAACAGGAAGCTTGGGTACACGAAGGTTTTGTTCCTCGAGGGATTTGGGAAATTACTGTGAATACATAAGAAGGCCTGGTGATCAAAGAGAGTACAGATCCTGTGTGTACACCTGCTCAGGCAATGGATGCAATGGGGCAGGTGGACCTAGCCTTCCAAACGCATGGTCTCTTTTAGCCGCAAGTGTTCTTTCCCTATTTGTTTATTTCCGGAATATTTCCTCCTCAACTGTGTTCACCGTCATGCGACCGTCGGCAGCTTCATGACTACACTCATGTCATCAACTAATGGATGGAAGTAGTTATCCTTAAACTAACTATTACTGTCTTCTATTTCCCGTTGCTTTCTTACAAAAAAATAATTTGCTACATGATTAAGTGAACTTTGCATTGTGAATGATGTTCATGTGATGGATGACTATAGCAAATCGGAAAATTATTATTTACCAGTTCGGGAAAGGGAAGAAGCTCAAATAGTTATGTTTTTGTGAGACATTTTTGAGTACTCTCTTACTTGAAACGTACAAAAACTAACATAGGTAATTTAGCCACTACTACACGTGGATCTTACTAGAAATTCAAGGTGAAATTTATTATGAGCAACAGACAATGATAGATTATTAAACTTATAATTTCCTAAACTAAGAATATAAAAAACTGTGCGAAATTAAATCGATTTGTTTGCAGGGCTCAGAATTTGGGTAAAAGAAAGTATTTTTCTGCTAGTTATTCTGCTCATTTCGATGGAAGGTAATTTGAGCATCAATCTATTACTGTCCGACAAACTATGTTTGTAACTGCGTTTGTAACTTTATTGTTAAATAGAATATTTATATGCAATGATGTAGTTTTTGTCCAGATACATATTTCTAAAGCTGATGCAAAAATGTACCATCCAACGATTATATAGAGCTTGCCATTAGGTACATTATTTTATTATCAGTGAAGTATGTCATTACGAATGTCTAAATTATAATAATACACATTGGTCAATTACTTAACTAATAATAGCATGACACTAAAAATCAGCTTGCAAACGAACTATTTTGTATGTTTGAATTGAAATTATATATCTCACTTAATTACATATCATTATGTGTATGCCTGTAGTTGTTTATTTATGATGTAATTTATATAATGTTTTGTTCTCAATTGTTTAAAACTTGTCTATAGACATAAAATATGTCCCTAAAGCGTTTAAGCTTTCTCTACTTACACGGTGAAGATTAAAACAGCTTTAATGTGTGACTAAGCCTTAGCTTCCTCAGAGGAAGAATTAGAAAAATAGGCAAACTACCTATGTTTATGTAACGTAACATGCAATATTATGTTGATATAAAAAAAGGTATGAATTTGTAAAATTATTTCTATATTGTATTTTTAACTTCTTAAAGAAATTAAAACGCTGACTCTGTATATTTATTTACTATAAAAATAAAATTTGATGACAAAAATTGCAACTGCCTAAACCGTGCACTACGTACATTTTCATTTAAAATTCAAACTCTGAATTTCATCACTCATCATCACACATACACCATCGCACAATTCCTGCCTATAAAATATGCAATAAAAGCAAAGAATATTTTGTTCAATTGTTTTGAGACTGTTCTGTCTGCCTAGTCGATAAAATGTATTTTCTTCTATTTGTGTGTGTCAACAACAGCCCTCACTCAACTGCGTGATGTCTATCTACTATCCATGCACATTAATTGTCACAAAATATCATAGTATGGACCTATTGGATTACAATTCTCCAGGTTATTACGATTGCTACACGAATGTAGACAGGATTTATGACTGGCCGAATAAGAACTTGATACACCGGCTTTATTCCGGAAGTAAATAGCTTCTTGATATATGTCCAGGTGATGAAAAAGAACAAACTAGCAAAAACTGCATTTTTCATTATTAAAACAGTCAAGTTTGACAAACATTTATTTATTCACGCTGCTTTGTTTACTGGGACACATAATAGGGTTTAGAGGGTCACGTAGATATGTATAAAAACTACTTTTCCGACTCCCAACTTGCTTTCGTGAAAAAGAACGGAAGCGGAAGACAAAAATTAGTTGAAACATTTATTTCGATGCTACTCGAGAAGCATTAATTCTATATATTTGCATTTTTAACTTTGATTCCTTCAACTGATCTATTTATCGTTGTTTTACTGTTGATTATATATATATTTCTCTCATGAAAGTATATAAAGTATTAATAAATAAACTTTTACATTAGATGCTTAGCTAAAAATATAATGTAGATTCGTTACTCCAACTTTTCAAACTACAACAATCACATTGTATGTAAAAAAAAATTACAAAAAATATATACAGCAACTATTAGAAAATAGCAATCAATTAAATTTGGGCAGTTTAAATGTTTAGAATAGGAAATGTTCCTAGAAACTTACACGGTAAGATTATTTATGTACTTTTATACCAAACAAATAATACGTTTCACACACATATAATGTATGCAATTATGGACTATGTAAGTGCACTAGTATTATTTGATAGATACTCTTTTTGAGCAAAGCATCAATTTTTATTATGACCATTTCCGTTTGATTGCCTTATATACTTTTAGGGAATTTTCTGTTAATATATTGCGTATGAGCTTCAGTTAGTAAGACTTTTACTGCTCCAATCAAAGTTAGTAAAATTATATAGCATCATTAAGTTCATTACGTATAATTATTTATACCTGTAACAATTAAATGCTTCAAGCAGTAAAAGTAATGTACGCGAGTTCACAAAGACCCATTCAACACATCCATCATTTCCTACACTATACAGTCATACTCTTCATACACATATATAATTAGCATAACAAAAAGAATGGCTCACAGCATACTTCGATCAGTCAGTCAACGGTTCATGTTTTCAGAATCATTGTTTACAAACTATTACATTTACATGCTACCCAAAAGTCGGAAAGTTTATGCTTAAGTAGTAAAGATTAATTTTTTTTTGTTATTGCCGATTTAAAAAATTTCTATTGTTTTAGTAGCGCAAATTACTCTCAACCTAAAAAAAAGTCTCAACTTTCCCCATTAAAAACGTAGAAAGTACATTTTGACATTAAAAATGATTTTGTTATTCATTTAGGTAATAATATTTACCTAAAACATTATGTAGAGTATCGAGAACAAACTGAAACGCGATTGAAAACACATTAAATTGAAATAAAACCCCAAAAAACAGTGAACTGTTCGTTGTCCTTGTACAGGACTACATTATGTAATACTAAAAAGTAAATTTTGATATTTAGAAGGCTTTACTATAAGGTATATAATAATAACAACAACGTCTACTTACGGTACACTTATAATTGCACTTAATTTGGCTTTCAAGAGAATGATAACAATAATTGTTAAACCTATTATTTAAAAATACTATCTGCAGTTAAATTAACATCTAAAAATGCTTGGCTTATCTACATACTGTCCTATTACTTACAATACCTATTAATAAATTATATAAAATTTACAATTGAAGTTCGGTTTGGACTACACTATTCTCGGCTAAACTATTTGATAATACTATACCTATTAGTACGCAACAACTGGATATAAGATGAAGCTATTTAGTTTATTTATATACCTGAATAAAAAGGAGCATATTATTCAATACGATTTTAAACTAAATACTATTAAAAATCCATAATTATTAACAACTTTGTAACTGACATGTCGATTGGCTTTCCCTTTTAGGAATAATGTATGTACCTACAGGTAAGGATATATATATAATTGTATATAGCTAATAAACTTGCATTGAAATCCAGAGTTTGACAAAGTTATAAATAATAATATTATTATTATAGTAATGACGAGGAGTTCCTGTGTGGTCACTTTTAATGAGCCACCTTGAACAGTCTGCTGCTTGCTACTACTTGGCTACTCGACGAATTCACTGGGCATCACTATCGCTTGTCGTGTCGTTTCCATTTTTCTCTGTACGAAAGTGCCAAAAAATGAAGTAGTCAGTAAGGGAAATTATTTGATTTTCTTGAAAATAATAATCCAAACGGATTGTATAAATTACCTTTCTTTCCCTGGTAAGCATGGCGTCTCAGTCTATCATACAGATCTTCTTTATTTCCATATATACTAGCGTTTGATCTAGCTAAGCTATTTAACTGGCCATTGGCATACCCTTCTGTAAAGCAAAAGTAAGTCTTCTATTAGCGATAGAGTTTCTCGTAAAAGTTATTCTATAGTTCTTTGGGGGAACAAACCTTTCATGTAAGTTTCGTTGTAAAAGTTGGGCATGTCCCACCCATCTTCTTCATCGTCGTAATAGTGGGCGTACGTCGAATGATGAGATGGTGCTATACTCTCTGCGTATGGAGCAGCACTTGGTGCTCCATAATAGAAATTGACTTGTGATCCTGCAGTCGGATCAGGTATCGTGGATGCAGCAAGCAGCTTCTTTGGCTCTCTCCTTTTCGTCGATCTAAGACAAAGAAACTCATCTCGTTAATTTTGCATTCCATGACTTTTCATGATTGCGTGATGCATAAATCAAAAAGGTTGGAAGATTTATGCCCACTGGGGAGAAAAAAATTTCACGTATGAATTACCTATGGCAAATCATCCAAATGAGGAGGACAAGGACGATGATGAAGAACACACCAGCAGCAATACCGCCTGCAATGTATGCAAAATCGGATTTCTCCATGCATTGCTTTCCAATGAAGCTACCTGAGCATTCGCAGAATGGTTGACCCTTTTTGTCTTTGTGACAGGTGCCCTCATTGTGGCAAAAGCCTTCACACAAGTCTGCAATAATGAATAAAGAAACAAAGGATGAGTGACTGCCGACTTTTTACTGTATTGTATGTATTCACAAGATGGGTGCATAATATTTCTTTTATCCTACCTATGCATGTATCTCCAGTTCCGTTGAAACCAGGTTTGCATTGACAAACATAGTCTCCACTTTCTGGGATGTGAAGACAATGTGCATTTGGATCACAAAGAGTTTCCACTCCATTGACATCACAAGGGTTGTAACAATCATCCAATTTAGTCTGAAATTATGGTGATCAAACAAACGTAGGGATTAATGATCATTATTATTATCATTGAATCTGCGAAATTAAATTTCAACTGAAACTTACAGCTCCTGACGACTTTGTGGAAGTGTCTGCTGGACAGGTAAGACATGCTGTTTGTTGGCTCTCGGGCTGATAAGTTCCCCTCTCACAGAATTGGCAACGGTTTGCAGTCGTGTTGAGATATGAGCCTAGATAAATGTTAATAGTCAATAATAATTTGGCATGCCCTACATTTATGTGTACATAATAAAAGTGTATCAAAGTTTACAAACCTGGTCGACAGATTGGCAGGGTACAGTCTTCAATTGCGGTAGCTCCTGTTGATTGAGTTGTTCTTTCAATGGGACAGCTAACACAGGCTGGATGAATGCCTTGAGTACGGAAGGTACCTCTCTTGCAAGGAACGCAAATGCCTTCCGAGCTCAGTTCTTGACCACTTGAACACTCATCTCTACATTCTAGCTCAGAAACAGCATCAGTTTTCTGCGTGGTTTTTCCAAGTCCGCAAAGTTTGCATGAAAATTGGCCTTCTTCAGGTTGGTATTGTCCGTAACCGCAACTTTTACAAAGCTCGGAAGATTCATCAAAATACTTTCCAGCCGGACAGCGTTCCTTACATTCCTTAGGGGATCGAGCTCCAAGGATCTTAGTAATTCCAGGTTTTCCAGCAATGCTTGGACAGGATCGGCATTTTTGTTGGCCAGTTTCGGATTGGTAAGTTCCCACAGGACATACTTCACAGCTATTGTTGACGCTGCTATAAAATGATCCGGCAGCACATGGGACACAGTCAGAGCCTACTACCACATGTCCAGGAGCGCAAGCATAGTCAGAAACCAAGTCTAGTGAAGTTGGGTCGGCAGAAGTATTGGGAAGAACATCCCTCACATCAAAGGCATCATTTTCGAGGATAAGACCCTGCAGAAGCTTCTTGATATTGGATCTCTCGTTGGTATTCACATTGGTGATTGGATCACTCAAAGCAGGGAAGCTTATTTCAACGTCATACACGTCTTCATTGTCAGTTTGTCTTTTGCTGATTGCACGGAGTGATCTAGACTTTTTGTCGCAAAGGACTCCAATGTTAAGGTCTTGACATTCAGCTCCGTCCTTTGTCTTGGATGCACAGAATCGCCAGTCTTGGTTGAGTTTGGCAATTGCAAGCTTAATTCGTTCACGAAGGACTCCTTGGCCAGCTTCGTTACAGAGACCTGAGCTTGGGAACTGGAGTTTGACCTTAAACACTCTTTGTGCTGGTCGGGATGCTATGATAATGATAATATAAAATTTACAGTTACTTTAGTGCAATAGTTTTCATACAAAAATGTACGGATAATTTTACAAACCTGTGCATGCAGGATAAAGAAGAGGTCTGTCAATATCCTGGCTAGGATGCCAGAATCCTTCAGCACCACAAGCGTAAAACTTTGGTACACTCTGGGAGAACTTGAGTCCAGAATTGCAGGAAATTTCACAAGCCTTAAAGTGACCTCCTGGTCCCCAGCCAGTGCATTGAGAAGCTCCACCGTCTGGATCCGGAAGTGCAGGACAGAATTCAGCTAAAAAACGGTAACAAATTATGGTAATGTTTAAAATGTCTGCTTCCAGATTCCATGCATACAATCGACTTTTTAGAGTACTTACCCAAAACATAAACCTTGAATCTACACATGGCATTATTTCCAGCTTGATCATAAGCCACGTAAGCAATGTCATAGTTGCCCCAAAGCAGGGTTTGTCCAGGTCTAAATCCTTGTTTTTCTTCAACTTTCACAACACCAACGTTATCAGTGAAAACTGGTTCATCCCAAGTGACAGTAGCAGAACCGTTACGAGTGATGACCCACATACTACCAGGACAGTGGGTAACTTGAGGTGGTGTTTTGTCCATAACCATAACGTCACATCTTGCCCCGCTCATTCCAGGTGGACACACTCTTTCACCACATGTTGAAGGAACAACCCTCTCCACACCACCAGAGATTTTGTCATAGCCATTCCATGGGAGGATGAGTCCTTGATAAATTACAGGCTCTGTTCTGCAACCACGCACCTGCTTTTGAATTTCTTTTGTAAGGTCCAATGGTCTTTTCCAAACTTGCACACGGCTCAAACTTCCAATGAATCCTGAATCTTGTGGTGCACGACCTGATTCTGATGCAGGTGCTCCCAGAGAAATCCATCCGCTGTAATTGAATTTAATAAAATGTGTTGATAATCCAAAGATGAAATAAATGCAGAATATGCAACAATATCTAAAGTAGTCTTACAATTCTGGAAGGGATTTTCCTTGTCCATAGCCTTCACTCTTTCCAGCAATGAGACCATCAGTGATAAGTACGAGTGAAGTATTCGTCTTGTCATAAATAAGAACGACATGATGCCACTGCCCATCGTTAACTGGAGCATACTCCCTGAATGGTAAATATACTTCCGTTTCGTCATTGAATAAGGAAACCAACATTCCAGCGCTGTGTGCTTGAATAGCTAAACGTCTCTCTCGAATGGAAATTGGTGACTTTACAACATAGTAGTTGAGGAAAGTTCCAGTATCATCATTGTGAGTAAACTTGACCCACAAGCCAAGAGAGAAACCAGCAAACTCCTTGTTCAGTTGGAATGGAATGTACTGTTGTGCACTGCCAGTTCCTTCTTCGTCGGTAAACACCAAGTCGTAGTCAGTTTGGATGGCTAAGTAGAAAATTAGTAGCAATAATAAATACCTATACCTCCGACTTGTAATTTTTTATTAACTAATATTAAACTTTAAAGTAACTTACTCTTTCTGCAGTCCTCTCCTGTAAGGTTGAAAGGACACTTGCAATAGAAGCCGTCACTGAGGTCAACACAAGTGGCAGTTGGTGGACAAGAGTTGGTCTTACAATGAGGAATGCTTTGATCACAATTGCGGCCAGTATAACCCGGCGAACACACGCATTTGTAGCCTGCCCCCTTGTCAACGCAAGTAGCTCCATTTTGGCAAACTCCTTCAGCACAGGCATCAAATTCGTATTGGCATCCGATACCGGTGTAATCTGATTGGCAACTGCAATTCAATCCAGAGCCGTAGTCTTTGCAGGAACCACTATTCATACAAGGGTCTCCAATACAGCGATCTGGAGCAGTTTCGCATTGCTTTCCATCAGTGCCAGATGGACAGACACAAAAGTAATCTTGGAAGAGATTGATGCATTGAGCATCATTCTGGCAAGGTGTAGATTCACAATAAGAAATGTCTTCTTCACAAAACTGGCCACTCCAGCCTGGCAGACAACGGCATGAGAAGCTGTTGACTCCATCAATGCAGGTGCCTCCGTTCAAGCATGGATCATTTTCACATTCGTCAATGTTAGTCTACAAGACAAAGTTGTAAAATTTAGAGATTTTGAATTAAAATAAAATTATTCAAAGTTTTTTGGAGTTTATCATTTTTACCTCGCACTGCTCTCCAATAAATCCTGGCTTGCATTGACATTGGTACTTATTATCAAGGTCCACACAATTTTCAGTTCCCTCTGGATCACATGGATTACTCAAGCATTCATCAATCTCCGCTTCGCATTGAAGACCTGCATAAAAAAAATGGTATCAATATTTTCCAGTCATAATAGAATGATAAAGCAATGATTTGATAAACTTACCAACGAATCCAGGTCGGCAAAGGCACTCAAAGCCGTTAACACGATCCATGCAGGTACCCGAGTTCTGACAGGGGTTACTCAAGCAGTCATCCACGCGATGTTGACAACGCTTTCCTGTATACTCAGCTTCGCAGACACATTTGTAGTCTCCAACTTCATCAATGCATTCCCCATTATTCAGGCATGGTTCATTTGCACACTCGTTAATGTTAACGTCACATGCGTCTCCCCTCCAGCCCTCGTCACAAATACATTCATATTCGAATAACCTGTCGACACATAGTCCGTGCATGCAAGGTGAGTTGCCGCATAGGTCAATCTTGGTTTCACAACGCTTTCCAGTAAATCCTTTCGGACAGTCGCATTCAAAATCGTTAACCAGATCCGTACAGTTTGCATTCAACAGACAAGGAAGCTCAGCACAATCGTCAATGTTGGCTTCGCATAGCGGCCCTTCCCAACCACTTTGGCACTGACCTGAAATTACGAAATTAAACGAAATTAATTTATAAATTATGAAATTTTAGTTGGTAATTTCGTAAATTCGTTTAAGCACGAATTTACGTTGCTTTCGTGTTCATTCTTGTTCGTCTGTACGTATGACTAACGAAAACATGGTAGTATGCGTTTGCAAGAACGATATAGCGAGCAGAAGTTATTCTATTTTTCAGTTCGATTTATTGGAAAGCTTTGAGAGTGATTTTTTTTGTTGAAAAACTTAATTAATTTTTCTTTCAAAATGTCGCGTGTTTTAAAAACGAAGGTCATTCCAGCTTCGGGGGAGGTGATAGTGGAGGAGTTGTACACGGGAGGGGGAGAATGTAAAATGTGCAATGAGGATGTAGGGAATGTGCGCAGGCACTACGAGAACAACCACATCAAAACAAATCCTTTTGCCACTCCAAAAGTTACAACGATTCCAGCGTCGGGAGAGATCAACGTGGAGGAACTGACTACGAAGGACGGGAAGTGTGAAATGTGCAACCTAGACCAAACGCATCTTCGCAGGCACTTTGAGGGGAAACATCTTCCTCATCTTCGAGTACGGTGGACCTACACCAGAAAAGATATTCCTGCTGACGAAGAGGTGGACGTGGAAGATATATTTTCAGGGCCCGGAAGGTGTGAGCGGGAGGGCTGCAAGAGGGATTTTTTAGATCTTCGCGACCACTTCAAAATCGTTCATCTGAAAGTGAAGCGCTGGTGCCCCGATTGTAAGAAGGAAGTTGCTGCTAAAGGTTTTAATGACCACGCAGAAACTCATATAGGACCAGCAAAGTGCCCCCTTTGCCCCCATCGATCAATAAGTTTGGCTGGGACCAAAGGGCACATTAAGCGCTACCACAAAGGCACTGGAGCTCAGGCAATTCTTCTAACCCCTGAGGAGGAAGCAGGTAAGTGTAAAATTACGTTTAATTTGATCATTTTACAAAATTTAGGTTTCCATTCGGGTTAATAGCGGGATAGATAGCCACCATGTTCGAGCATAATCCTACAAATTTTGATCCAAATCGAAAAAGATTTGGAAAAGTTACGCCACTTTTAAAGTTGCAGACCTTCACGAGGTTGCCATGGACGCCAAGGTGTTCTTGCTACATGAAATCTGACCTCAGATTTGGATTCTACGGCCCCGATTACCTACCCTGAGGGTTTCAAAGGGAACCATTTGACTACCCTATGGGCTATACTTTCCAAGATATGTGAGTTTGGAATGTTCCAGGCTTCCAAGAAGGCTATAGACAAGTACAAGAGTGGTCAAATGGTTCCCTTTGAAACCCTCAGGGTAGGTAATCGGGGTCGTAGAATCCAAATCTGAGGTCAGATTTCATGTAGCATGAACACATTGGCGTCCACGGCAACCTCGTGAAGGTCTGCAACTTTAAAAGTGGCGTAACTTTTCAGAAAAATTTTCGATTTGGATCAGAGTTTCCATGACTGTTCCAACATCTATCTATCATAATATACTTTATGCGACACTATATCTAATTACGAAACTTTCTTCAGCTTTCCATCTAGCTAAAGAGGAATCCCGTCTGAGGTCTGCTATGCGGCAGGAGACAAGAACCGTCATAAAGCAGTTGAGTTCAAAGATGCTTGCGTATGAGGTGCGGTTACGTGACATTAACGACCCCCTCTGTAAAAGCGCACAAGAGCTAAAGTTGAAGGTAGGTACATAATATGATTTCCATTCCACGGCCATTAAAACATGTTGGATATGTTTATGCATATGCTAATTTTGGTATTATTTATTCTAAAGTTTCAAAATGTAGTAGAAGTTGCTCCAGACGAACTCGTGTCCTTCAACTCGTCATTCGTGTCGGTGTGGAATCCGGATTGGAAGGCCCCAAAGCTGGTCTATGAGTGGGTAGGGAGGACTACCATCTACGAGCTTTTCGAAAGCAGCCTTTTCTTCCCTGATCCAAAGGTTGGCGTTTTAAGTCAACCTACCCTCAACGACTACGCTGGAAGTGGGAAACATAGGGGACATTTGGCTTCCGCAGCTGATTTCCACGAAGAGTTTATGGTAGTTCCCACTTACTACTATAGTAACATTGTGGCCATGACCAGACAACTGAATTGTGACATCCGGGGGCCCTTGGAGCACTTCATCAGGGAGACTGCTCACGAGAACGGTGGAGCTGAAGTGCTGCACTTCCCATTGATGTAAGACTATCATTTGTCTTTTTATTAGCAGGACTTTAAATAAATTTTATGTCATTCGATGCATTTTTTATAAACAGGGACGGGCCAGATGAGTGGATTGGGTTGGGAGTGAAGGTGCCGAGAGCCGTGGGAACGGTGATGATTTTGAAGAAGAAGGATGGGCTCCACGCCACCGCTTGGGAGCTGCCCAACGTGGACAACAGCTTTGGCGTGGAATTGGCGCACTGCCAACGAGACCCCTTCTCGTTGTTGCAGCAGGCGGGTATAGCCTTCAAACTAGGCAGGGAGAGCTTTGCGTCATTCTCCCATGATGCCAGATAGTAGCGAGGACGCTACGCTGTGGATGAAGCGAACGCTGACACGGCCGCCACCCTTCCCCGGGGGTGGTTCAAGCATGAGGGGAACACCCAAAATTGCACGCTGTGGAGGAAGCGAACGCTGACACGGCCGCCACCCTTCCCCGGGGGTGGTTCAAACATAAGGGGAACCCCCAACGGCCCTTTTCAGGGCCACCAAAATTTCCAAAGAGCAAAAAATATATATACATTGAAATGATAATTAATTATGTATTTACTTACAGCGAAAACGTCCTTGTTGGAGGGGAACGCACTGGGCATTATTTTCACAAGGATTTGGTCCACTTGTGCATGGGTTAACGGTTATATCACAATTGGTGCCAGTATAACCGTTCTTGCAAAGGCAAGTATGATTTCCAAGTCCTGGTTCCGTTTTGCACATGGCTTGTTCTGGACAAGTGTCATTCCTGCAGTTTGGCTCTTGGTCTTGGCAATTGATTCCGGAATATCCAGTCGGACATACGCATCGGTAGCCTTGGGGCTCATCTACACAAGTGGCGGAGTTGTAACAAGGTGCAGATTCGCACTCGTCAATGTCAACCGCGCATCTTGGGCCCGTAAAACCAGCGGGACATAGGCTTTTTTTGGAAACGGAAGCAAAAAACAAAAGTTTCAGGACCAAAACTCATATATTCAAGCAAAACACTCAAGATAAAATACTTACCAGGTGGGTCCATGGTTTTGTGGGAGGCAGAGACCACCGTTATTACAGTATTCTTCGTTGCATTGAACTGGAACACACTCTTCCCGAGATTGAGCTCCAGGTTTGAGAGTGGTAAACTCGGGGGCACATTCGTTGCATCTGGTCATTCCTTCACGGGATTGGTAGAATCCGGAAGGACATGGGGCACACTGAGCAAGACCAGTAGGAGAATAAGTTCCAGGTTGACATTTTGCGCGACAGTTTTCAGGTCCGGGTGCAGCTGGTTGATATGTAAATGTCTTTGGAGGACATGCTGTACACTCTTTGAATCCGTCTGCGGGTGGAGCTCCAGTGTAGCTGTTACGAGGGCACTCCAAGCAAGGAACGAGACCAGTTGGAGAATAAGTTCCAAAGCCGCAAACAGGTACGCACTCATCAATATTCTTGGAACCGGTTTCGCGGGTGAAAGTTCCAGGTGGACATTTAGAACAAGCTCCTTGTCTGGCTCTGCTCTGATAGAATCCTCGTGGGCAGGAAACGCACTCACGTTCTCCCTCGGCAGCAAATGTACCAGCAGGACAATGGAGACATCTAGGAACGGTGGAAGTTTCAGTGTTCAGCACCTCTCCTGTTCCACAAGTAAACCCACGGCCAATCTTGGAAGTGAGAGCCCTCAGAGGTGGACATTGGTTGGCAACAGAGGAAACGTTGAGCAAAGGTTCCAAAACGGCAGAAGCATATGGGACGGACAGATCAAAAATGAGATTCAGGGTTGAACCACAAAGATCGTAAAGTTGAGTCTGCTTCACAGTAGGAGTAACTTCCAAGACATAAGTGAACTGAACTACATTTTCATCCAGAAGAACAGGCTTGGCATCAACAAATGATACGTTCATATTGACGTTGACAGCAGAGCAACGTTGCGACAAGATTTGGTTCAAGCCTTGCTGAGCAGGTTTCAAAAAGTCGTGGTATTGAGGAAGGCAGCTAGCTGGAACGGCTCCATTGGCTCGGTATTTGATAACAGCGTCAACTTGATATCTAGCCATTTCTGTGTCTTCAGACACACAGTCTGGGACAACACGAGATGGATACCAGGATCTGGTCTTGTCTCGGCAGTTGAAAGTTTTCATGGGTTCTCCATCTGTAAATCTAAATCCTTGTTTGCACGTCGCCAAGCATTGTAGTCCATCAGATGAAGTCACGCAATTCAAATTTCCATGAGCGGGCGGACTCAGTTCCCAATCAACGCAAGGAGTAGCCTGGACGGAGACCTGGAAGTGACATGTGGCTTGATTTCCGTGTCGATCTGAAGCCACAACCGTTACATTTTCAAATCCACCGACAGGAATAATTGAGCTTTCTGGGATAAAACTGATAGAAACTGGACCAGATGCATCTGTGGCGTTGATTCGTCTTCTGGTTTCGTTAAAGTAAACTTGGTAGCTTGCTTGTTTGTCCAGTAACTCGACAACATAGCTCTGAGGACAGCTAAGTTGAGGTGGTGTGTCATCGGGTACGGTTATGTTAATGTGACAAATGGCAACGTTTCCATCAAAGTCAAAGGCAAGATATTCGACAAGCATGTCTTCAAAAACATACAGGGGCATCTTGAAACCTTGAGGACGAATCTCCATCCGAGCAAGCATACCACTGTTGTCAGTAGCAGTTGGTTCCGGGAAATTTACGGGTTCTAGGCCATTAGGTCCTTTTTGTACAACAATGGAGTGGTCTGGACAATTGTCAAATACTGGTGGCTCGTTGTCTACACACATGGGGAATCCATTATCCCATCCGAGTTGAGCTACATCCTCACCCTCATCCTCGCAGCCCAGTAACTCAAATTTCATACATGCATTTTCCAAATGATTGACAATACCAAGGATAATGAATCTGGCGGTAACAGAAGTGGGCAAGGTAATCATAGCCAATTCTCCGAAATTTCCAGGGTCTCTGTGGGTAAGATTAAAGTTGGGGAAATAAACGTGAAAGTTTTCATTTTCTTCTTTCTTGTAAAAGAATCGAATTTCAGTTGGACGGCCAACAACGTCATTGGTGATGACTCCCTTGACCAGAATGGCTTTGACACGATGAACTTTTCCGAGATCAACAGTGGCATATGTGAAAGCCTCCTGAGTTCCACACCAACCGGTGGCAGAATTCAAGCGAATATTTTTTCCCTCATAGTTAGGTCTGTAGGATGTAACGTTTATTGCAGAGTCTGGGATAACGCCGGAAGTCAGACCCAAAGGCTTAATAACACGGCATTCCGCATACCGTTGACAAGTGACTGGTAGCGGGTTAATGGGGATGTATCCAGATTTGGAGCATTCAAACATCACCTCGGCTCCTTGTTCATAAGTCTGAGAGATTTGGATACCATCTGGTGGGCGACCAGGATCCTCGCACACTGGACCTTCACATCTCAAGTTTCCAAAGTCCCAAACACCATTCTCCTGGCATCTGACAATGTTGTCGTTTCTTGAAGATTGACCAGCAAGTTTGAAGGTGTCTTCGCATCCGAAATAAAAGTGGGATTCAAAGTAGGTATCAGTGAAACGACCATACTGGGCTCCAGGAGTCTCTACTGGAAAACCACAGTCAATTTTCGGGCATTCAGGGGCAGCACCAGAGAGCCAGTAATCAGGGAAGCCGGGCTTTGGGTCATAAACACATTGCCTAAATGGGGCAGTGAGAGAGCTACGGAGAGGCCTGCCATCTTGAGCGCATGTAAACGTAACATTTTCCTGAAAGCCGATAAGAATTTCATCGGGATCTGGTCTGTTGACGGAAAGGCCTTCACCTGGTTCATCTTGCAGAGGGACACATTTTGCGGCTATTTAAATATTTTAAATAAAAACATTGGCAATTAAATGCATTGTATATTTTTGGAAACAAGAAACGAAAATTAAGAGTGGTTATGTAACTTACGTTGACATTGTGGCACAGTTCCGTTCCATGATCCAGTTGAAGTACAAGTCAGCCCGTAATTTCCAGCAATCACATAGCCAAAGTTACATTGGAATGAGACACTATCTCCAAAATGATGTTTTTCCTTGGTGGAAAGGAGTAGTCCATTTTCTGGGGCAACCAGAGGCGGACACATTTTGGGAACGCAAGTCTTATTTATCCTGTAAGTGTCGCCATCATTCAGGCCAGTCTCGCTGGATTCAGTGAAAAATCCTGCTGTTCCATTTTCCGTGTAAAGTTCATAACCGACATTGCAACCGCAGGAGAATGATCCGGGACCGTTGACACACTTTTGATGGCAACCACCATTACCAACAGCACATTCATTATCATCCATACACTCCATACGTGTACATCCCATCAACTCAAGTTGCAAGCAGGGAGCGTGTACAAAGTCTTGAATTATGAGTCTCACGAAGCGTGCCTCAATTGGAACGGGGAAGTTTAGAACGGAAAGAGTTGGTTCCAGAATTCTAAACTCAACTGATGATCCATCTGGGTTTGTGTAATCTTTGAATACATCTGTAAGGTCATCGGTGTACTGTGAACAGGAAATATAAACGAGTTAAATTTCACGGTTGGATGCAAGTTAATTGGTTGGGACGGCTCAAAGGAAGATGTGTAAACATATAATAAACACTACTACTATTATCATTACCTGAACTCTAATGCCAGATGCGTAGGCTACTCCTTGTTCTGCTCTTGCAACACCTTGTGTTCTAAATCCTCTCACAACAGTAGGCGCCTTCAAATCGATGAGAACCCAATTATTTCCTTTGTTGAAGTTGGTGCCACACCACCCAAACTCCGTTGAGGTCGTTAATCTCACAAGCTCTTTAGGGAATTCATCTGCAGCGGATGAGACGGTAATGGCACTGTCAGGAATGGATCCTGAGCTGAGACCAAGATCGCCAACATTTCTACATTCCAATGATGGAGAGAATCCTTTCAAACATTTACAGTAGAAGCTTCCAGGAACATTGGTACATTCGGTGGATGCTAGATCACATTGGGAATTGGCGCATTCATCAATGTCTTCGCAAACAGGCAAGTCCTCGAAAATTTGGTCTGGACCACATTTCACCACACTGTTTCCAAGAAGTCGGTATCCCTTTTGGCATTGAATTCTAGCTTCGTCATCAAAAAAGTATTCCCGGTCAGCTTCCACCGCGAACCCATTTTTGACCTTGGGAATCTGATGACATTGTTTCCCTAATAATAAAAAATGATTTTTTTTTTCATTTTCACCGTCAATAATGATAATACAATGTAAAAGCGGTTAATAAAAAAATATTTTACTGGAGCATGTTGGAACTTCGCCGGACCAGGTTCCATTACTCATGCATAACAAAGTGGGTGGTCCACTTCGTATGTAGCCAGGATCGCAGTCGAACCTAACAATGGTCCCGTAACTCCTTCCACCTCCACTCAAAATGTTTTGTTTAGCATTGGGCGTTTCCGGAAGGGGTGGGCATTGAGACGCTACAGTTGTATAAATAGAGTAAAAAGTGTTTATGAAAATAAAAACACACAAAATTGGCCATTTAGGTAAAGGTTACAACATCAAGCATAATCTACATAGTCATTTGAACACGTTTATTTAACACACAACGAGTTTTTCATTATAAATGGCGTGCTTTGCTTTGCAGTCTTTTAAATTACATGTGTAATCATTACTTTACTCCTGTAATTTTGCATAAGTTACGGAATCGTACTATATAAAAATGTGAACAAAAAATTGTTTACTGTGTACACGTTGGCATGCATAAGCAAGAGTGAAATTTGGTTTTAAAATAAACTCCCCTCAAAACTGCGTCTTGAAAAAGTTAAAAACAAACGTAAAAGGAAGTTGCTACGAATTGTTAAAGTTTGATCAGTCATGTTTTTACATCTTTCAGAGACAACACATTTTTATTTAGAGTTCCGAATGAATACTGAACAGTGCACTTTAGCTTCCATATTCTTAAGTGTATGAGTTATGTTATCCCATTGTTGAACATCAAAATATTATTATTATTATTCAAGTTAAAGTTCACGGTTAATGCCGTGGCTTGTCAGGCGTGACGTTGCATTTATGAGGAAGGAGAGGAAAGGTAAACTAAACACTGTTGCAGTTGCATATCATCATACATTGGTAATATGTAATTCGATTGGTGCGCCTACAGGCTTTTTTATACAACCAAGGTGGTATACAAGTGGTCATAGACTCTACAAAACAGTTATTATCCTGTATAAAATGATACGTTAATGAATGATGCTGAAGATGATTCATTCTGGCAGATCATTTTACACATCATGTTCCTTTCCATCGAGTTATTTTTCTTATACCTACACAAGTTCCATGCACTGATGCACTCGTGAACAAAGGAAAAAAATACGTACATATAAAGCCTAATAAAAAATTCGTTTACGTTTTGCCTCTTGTCAGTCACAGAAAGAAGCGAAAAATTCATTATCCAAACCTATTTATTATGTATTCTTCTTAGTTCCGTTTTTGGTACAGAAAGAGGAAGAAAGTCGTGCGTAATGTATATTATGCTATTGATCGGGGATTACATCTTTTGAATCCCCTAATTATTTATTCAAGGCAAAAAATAAACCTACAGCTAAATGAAAAACACATGTTAAAGTTACATCACACAATGCTACAATAAAATAATAATTTAGCGTTACAAATTTGATATACATTGCTTGTGCTTCGACACATGCCAAAAGTAACTCTTAATATTATGTTTGTATTAAAAGCTAGAGGTAAAGGTTTGCGCAATATTTTTGGAGAATTTATTTGCAAAATATGTTTTCTTTTCACCTCCTCATGTTTATATTCTTGTGCATGGTCACTATCATATCAATCATCAATTAGGAATGGGATATATTTACTTGTACTGTACATCTAAGCACGTATCTGCATTTTGTTTTTTATAGAGCTCCTATCTCTTATTCATTATCATTCTGTATCATCCCGCAATCTAGCCGTATAATGATTGTGCTTCTAAGCCTTAAAAAGCATAAGCAAGAAAAATAATCTTCATATCAGGAAGATCATCAAAAATCGTGAAACTTGGCTAACATTTGCTTATTAGATATTCACTTTTGCACAAACGTCAGCTATTTTAAGATGAAAATTTATTAACCACTGTGTTTTCCATTTTTCTTCCAATCTATCTACAACAATAGAAAATTGAATGAGCCGTTTTTCATTCTCGTGCTCTACCAGATTATGATATGTAGTATTATTTTACGAGTTGCCATATACTTTTTTTGAAAAGAGGTAGGCCTGAATGAAACTTTTATTTCTCGTGCATGTTGTTGCATCATCCCATATTTCAATCGACTACGACTACTGCGACAAAACTAGTAGTATATCATGACACAACAATCTTTCTTTCTCTACGATTTCTGAATAAAACTGACAACATTCCGTTGTAGTAAAACAGCAAAAAAGTGTGTTTAAGGTATGCACACATGTGCGAAATGTGCAAAAACTTACTACATACAACTACTACTGGGAAAACACTTCTTTTCACAAGCACATGACTATAGTACGTGGAGAGATGCAGGCATGTAGATTATGCTTGTTACGTTTCAAGATCTTTTATACGCGTTTACTTACCAAGACAAAGAGGTAGTTTCTCCCATTTGCCAGAGGCCAAACAAGTGATGACTTCAGTAGCTTTTCCTGATGGGAATGCAAAGCCTGCGTAGCATTGATAAGTAGCTGTGCCAAGGTAAGTGACATTTGATGACCCGATGGCAAAACCGTTGGAAATTTGCGGAACCGGTCCACAGTACACCTCTGCCAAAAATAAAAACCAGATATATAGGGTTATACACACAAGAACTCAAAACTGATTCACGATGATCAAGTGGGTATTATTCATTCATATGCAAAGTGTTTCAGCAGACTTATTACTAATCTCAGAAATTATTTAGGACATATTATATATTGTCGTACGCATAAAATAACAATTCTTTCCAAACTCTCCTGCAAGCCTTATCGGCATTCATTTCGTTTGTCATTTATTGTTACTATTGTGGTTTTACAAGCGTGGTGGTGGTGTCATCGTTTACAATGACAATGTGTTTTTTCTAAGTTTCGCTAAAGTAATAATAACAATAATCGAATGTAACAATAGACAGCTCGTTCGAAACGGCACGGAATACAAATATGCCGGCGAAAGGGTGAAGTTTGCATTAATTACAATAGCAGCCAAGCCCATCCGAAATCAAACACGCTCGCCTCACAGAATACATATTATACTTTGGCATTTCGACAACTAACATGAGCTACGATATGGCTGATTGAAGTACAAAGGTAAATGTACTCTATTGTTATTGTTACTTTATGTACTCATCGGATATAAGTGCGGAGTAATTAACAGAGGTTGTGTTAATAACTTCTAAAAACACTGTCGATTTGGTTTGTCAATAATGTAAAAAAAATATGAGCATATACCTTGGCAGTCCGGAATATAATCCACCGACCATTGTCCTCCGGGTTTACACTCGGTAATTATCTTCTGTTGGCCAGTGGCAAACTCCTGCCCAGTTGGACATGTGAATGTGACCAGCGTTCCAAATGCAATATCACGGCTGCTAGCCAAAGCACCCTTTCCGGGACGTAGAACAGGACAGTCTACACAAAGGAATAAAAATTAAGTATTCATTGTAATATGGAGCTTCATTTGTAGCTTTAAAACTCTCAACTCATTTATCATTAAAATTTCTCATTTCATTTTCCTCGCATCTAGTACAAGCTTTAAGCATTCTCTGCTCTGCATTTAAGCATTCTGGATTCTTGGTATGCAGTAGTCCGTTTAATTGTTAAACATGCATTTGGAATCACATAAAAATTCTCACCAGCTGAGAAAACGGCACGGAATCCATTTTTGGTCCTCAAAGAGTCCGTTACAAAACGAACAGTCATTTCGCCAGACTCTGCTGTCAAGGTAAGCTTGGGTAACGTGCGCCCACTGAATCCATTGCCAGAGTGAAGACGTAAGCTGTCCGTGGTTGGACCATCATGAACCTGCCAAAAACGGGAAAGGTAATCCAATTATAGAAATGGACATAAAGCATGGGCACATCAACTCCATATTTTGATGATAGCATTTCCTTTGCATTTTGTCTCCTCCCAAAATATTCATATTACATATATACTCTTTTATGAGCTCAGTCGAAATGTTCGGGCAATATTTCACACATAACATAAAGTAGTGTATTTTCACGCATTTTATGATTTACTAACCAATTAACGGTGAAAATGCCATGCAGTATAAAGCTTCAGTACCTAACATATTCGGTACATATGTTTCCCGCAGAATACATTGACGCTGTCAAAGCTTATTGCCAAAAACTGCAGAATTTTAGGGCAACCACTTACTACTTGACTATTGCAAAAATTCTCACCAGGGCTTCGTTACGTCGTTGGTTTAATGACATCCTAAAAATGAGTGTGATTACAGTTAGCGTATGGTTGGATGCTCTAGATTTTAGCCTTTCGTTTCTTGTAACATTTTTATAGCTACATTATATTACTACAACTTAAAAGCGTGCATGTGTGCGGACCTTAAAGTGTAAAAGTCATGACATGTAGAATACATCATACAAAAACTTATTTATTCACAATTTCCTTCGCTTTTCCTTTCATTCAGCCTTTTGGAAAAGGAAAAATTAATCATATCGTTTGTTTTCCTGCATAGCAAACCATAAAAACTAAGAGTAAATCTTGAAAGAGAAAGAAAAAAGAGAATTTTTCCTTTTTGCAGATGCGTATTTACAAATACACATTTCTCCAAAAGCTTGCAAATATTATCCCGTGGTCCAAAATTGTGTTTATTAGAATTTAAAAGGTATTAATAATTGCTTTAAACATGATATTTATTCTTGACTCATTACATTTCTTTGCCACTTGGATATTTTTCCTTTCAATTATCTTTGTTAATGATACGATTCGATTCAAAGAATGATGCGTTCACCGTTGCAATACTATCTTTTCTTCGTCAGGTTAGTAAGAAACTTTGAAACAAAAAATACAAAACCAGGTTGGCCGTTTACAAAAAAAGTAATAAAGCGTTTTTCAACAGAAATACATAAAGTGGTGATCAGTCTGTATTTACTGCTACATATATATACTATACTATACAAGTGGTGTTAAAGGAAATGTTACATTTTGTGCCACACAATCAATACTTTAACATCTTTTAGCAAGCATCTTTTAGTTTGAAGGCAGCCACATGGAAAGTCTGTCGAAAGACCAGACCAAGTATGCAATTCAAAACTGAAGACCTATATTTCATCTCTGTAGCAGTAGCCCCCACAAAAAAAAAATTCTTTCAAAAGTGTGTAGATTGATACGTAACGTAACTGCTTTGCAATGTTATACATTGATTATGTGTTTAAAGACAAACCAAAGAAAAGAAGGCCCAAGAACAACAAGTTACATAGTATTCGGTTGAGAATTATTATAGGTATGCCCACTGTATAGACAGGCATATATATACTTTGCCTGTTGCAGAATCACATCGCCTTCCTCTATAGCATCATCTGCAGACACCATCATCATGAGTAATATGTTATAACGCATCAACCTAGGCCAAGAGGGACATTGAACTTGACTTTGGCCAGTTAGGAAAATGGGCATATGATAATAGCAACAATACTCACAAGCACACAATATTTAAGTCGTTTATTAGTAGTTAGGTATTTCTGTGCAGCTTCTTCAGAACCTTATTCGGATGTGTTTTTGCCTACCTCCACTTGTCCGTTCCATAATAGATAAAGATACATTTAATGTGTTATTCGCCACATTTATAAATCAACCACGTATAAAGTTTTGTATACCAAATATATATAGGCAACTTTAGGTGGCACTAAAATGTCCACGAGTATGATTATTTTGAATTATTAAATACAGACAGCTTTATACACCGGGATTGTTTTAATATTTTCTAGTTTTTATCTGCATGAGCTTTGTTTCAAAATACGTTGACGAGTACATTAAGGTACCCGCACAAAAGGAAGATCTTTTTAGCTCGAAGGCATATTATGCAAAATAGCTTGCGGGATTTCGAGGAACAGCAACTAAAATGTAAATATTCATCTCGTTGTATAAATGCTTTTTGTACGTCAGGCAACAGTTAAACTATAAAATTCGAGGCAATGATCATGTAATTTATTCATTTATCATATCTTTGCAGCATCTCCACTTCAAAGTACATCGTAGGTAGATTGATATGTCTGTCTTTTTGCTTTGACGTAGCCGCACAAGAGTTGGAGATGTTCAAGACGTGTGTTTCCGAGTGACTAATTTTGTACGGTTATCGCACTGATTGATGATGCATGCCTTTTTAAAAAGAAATTTTCGATTGTGGAACAATAATAGGAAATGGATATTAATACTAATAAATGCAAGCACAATTTTTCCATCAATATCAATTATATAAAACACATTTTCTTAACTATGTCACTGAGCTAAATTTTCTGGCAAAAGTTTTTTTATTCACTGAATTAAAATATATATCAGTCAAGGTAAAAGGTTATCTGCTGCATTTAAAGCAAACAAACAGAAATTTAGTTTATCGATAATAATCGCCAGTCACAAAGTAGAAATGAAATCTGATATCTGACAGAGAAGTGAAAATTGAAAATTATCATACCGCCAGAAAAGATCTCACCATGCATTAGTATATGGTTCATTAAGTTTTAGAATAACTTCTCTCATTACTCCTCAACTTACTCATTTTTTGTCAGCCCACCTATCCGCAAATGTGCTTTCTGCATTAATGCTATTCGTCGACACTTAAAAATAGTGAGAAAAAAATCTGTGCAAGTGAATGGTTGGAAAAATATGTAACACAACAATTGTGTCAAAATCAGAATATTGGGCAACCTTTTAACAAGCGTGCAACCGTCTAACTAAACTGTAAGCCCGCAAATCATCTTCATTTCGGCTTGTGTGTGAAACGACTTTATTAAGAAGGAGAATCCTTAACTTTCATATACATCATTTGATATGGCAATGACACGGCTATGTATATATATATTCAGTCTGTCTATAACATATTTCCACAACTTTAAAAAATCGTGTGACTCGTGTTCTATTCGGGTTAACGAGTAGGAACAATAATATATTATGCTTTCAATGAAAAAAAAGAACATATCTTAACAATAGCATTATGCACTGCTGAATCCTAAGGTAAGGGTCACAAATTAGTAGTTGAATGACAAAGTATTGCGTTACTTTTTCCATTATTTAGCTTTTACACACGCGACAATTGGTCCTCTTATAGTTGTTGGGTGGCATGCGGAGATTGTGCAGACAATTTATGCTCACAGTAGTCAAACGTAAGCTGACTTGCACATCACAAAATTAAAAATTAAATGATGTAGAGCGTTTGTTATAAAAATATCACAATCTGTTACTTGATGAATGATAATGCAATCCACAAGTGCAATAATGCAATTACAATGCTAAGGTTCATTTGGTTCATCATTAACTAGCTATGAAATCTGTAATATATACAGCTACGGATAGCAGTCTTTGGCAGACACCACACAGCAGCAACAACATTTTTCATGGGAAAATCGTCTACAAACTAGAGTGATGTCGTTGGTGCATGCATCGTGTTAATTCGTCCTTACAAGTCAAAAGTGCTCAATACAATATTTATCATTTATGTTTATAGTAGATAGTAGGATTCTCGTGTGGACTTGTGGAGGTTGATAGTTATGGCACTGTAAACTACTAACCTAGGAAAATCCTACACAAATTAGTGCTAACTTGAGTTGAGTTTTTTTTTGCTACCAACATTTTCCCCCATCGAGTTCAGTATGGTAAAGCAGTAATGTCCTATCCAATTGAATTCAACATATTATGTTGCGCACTCCTTTTATACATACTAACCAAACGAATATAATAAAATTTAATTAGTAAATCTACCTATAAAATAGATATGCCCTGTTTCAGCTTAATTTCTCCTAATGACAGTATTAAAAGTATACTTTTTCTGTCTATTAGTTAGTAAAATTTAATGATTTGTAAATACTACCTCCGACATTCCAAGAACATGCAATACAAAAGACTATGCTATTGCCTACAATATCAATGATCTGTACGTAGTAATTTTAGCTGACGTCTTTTCATACTTTGAGGAAATGATATGACGTGAGGAAACCTTTTTCTAAAAATTAATTAATTATAGATAATTTAATTTAAAACAATGACATAAATGTTGCAGTTGCTGCAACTTTTTGCATAATAATGATCAGCTTATTGTTAAGGCGTTGACCTACAGGCCTTGTGCAAAAGCAGTGTATTATTGTGTATTAATAAATGAGGAATAATGATGGGGTCATTAGGTTTTACACTAGACTACCGAAACTTGCAGAAAATTCATAGTTGCTTGTTTTTTTAATCATATTTGTGACGATAGTTTGTTTGAATAAAATTGGAAATCATTAAAGTACTTTTTCATATTTCACTTGAAAGTTGAGACGTGTCCCAACAGCCTTTTTAAAAAGAGTGTTGTTGAAAGGAAAGTGTTTTGTTTTCATTTATTTAAAAAATAAATAAATCACTACCATAATAATACCACGTTGAGAAGCATCATAATGCAATAAGGGTTTACTCAATCGCATTATTACTGGTTGAATGAGACAATGACAATTATTGTACCACAAGAATGACTGAAAATGACACCAAAGAAAAATGCGCGAGTGGAAAGAAAATGGGCTAATAACAAGTGAAGAATGCAACACACTCTCATTGAAATTCCATGTGTGTTGCATGCAACATAACGTCAGCATCACTTTTGCAGCCGTGTTGGTCATGGGATCCTTTGGTACTTTAGTAAAAAAATGGAAATTTTTCAGTAAAACATGAAATAAGCATGATAAATTGGTTGAAAATTAAGTTCCCTCTTTTTTGCTTGAGGTATAGTCATCATCATCATGACATCATGACGGCAAAGACCAAAAGGTGGGAGATACATGTGAGAGGAGAAAATGCAATGAAAATGCTTCAGTGTGAATCAAACCCTTCTCGTGTGAGATGAATACGAATCATTAA
>JAQIXW010000579.1:0-27836 GCA_034700685.1 Willowsia buskii
GTACTTGGTAGAAAGAATTTTAAATTAATTATAATACATCAAAATGCCTGATTACCGAGACTATGTTGATTTAATGACATCACATATTGTGTTTACTTTATTGTAAACACAATTTCCGAGGATGCTGATTTGTGCATTACTCATTTCCATTTGGACTTTTCTCTAAACAAAATGTATTTTTTTGCAAAAACACCTTTTGTCAAAAGCCAAAAGTGTTATTACTTTCTGAAAAATCATCTAATTTTAGTCTACCGCGAAAATAGTTAATCTACATACGTTTTCTAATTTCCACGTACTTCGCGAAGCTATATGTGTCACATTGTAAGCAAAGGTATGCCAAATACCGAACACACATACCTAGCTACTGCAATGTGTGATGTAATCTTAAAATCTGACATTCAATATTGCTCTATGCCTAAGCTGTCTGATACAAAGCATTTTTTTGCATGCTTGCTCACGTTGATTATAAGGTACAACATGTAACAGAAATTCAGTACATGCAGGATCATTGATTGTTGGAATTGGAATGTGTTTCGCATTTACTGTGAATGATTTGTATAACAAAGAACTAGAAGAAATCAGTAATATAGAAGAATCAATGATCAATATGTTTAGTGTAAAGGGAAATGATGATTGTCCAAAGCTTTCTTTGAAGTATGATGCATTGTTCAGCTTCATAATCATCAATTACTCAATATGATTTGATTTGCAAAATTTGATCATTTCCACGAAGAAATCTTACTTTACTTAATTTCTAACCTCGATGATTAGAAAAAATTAACCCAACACAAGCAACTTTCATTATAATACAGCAACAGACGCAAAACCGTTCTTCGATTTGGTTCGCCTCTAACGCATTTCTGCGTACTGATTGCCACCTGAGGGCCATACATATTAACCTTGATATAATGGTTCAGGATGATCAAATAAATAAATTTTGGCATCGTGAATGGATATCATTCTGATTACTGCTTGACACCGAGAAAGGTTTAAAGTTACTTCAAATGCTCCCGATTATTAGCTTTAGGGGTAGGAAATACGTCTGTTGTCTATTCAAACTTTTTCTAATATAAAGAACTTTTAGTAAATACCTGAAATAAAGATCAGTTGGATAGATCAGCGACAAAATAATACTTCAGCTCCAAATTCCTATATGATACCTCAGTTATATTAAAACTTAACGGAAACTGCCTTGATATTAGTAGTTTCAAAACTTTAGTAAAGTCCAGTCCACCCCATGTAATATTACAAGCACAAGCCAAGAACCATATAATATTTCACTGTAATAATCAAATTATAGGTGGTAAGTTAAAAATGGAGACTCTGAGGCCAAGCCGGATCCCTATCGTTGACATGAGCGATTCTGATACCCGAAGTGACGAAATTGTGGAAGGGTTAAAAAATGCGCTGCAAACTACAGGATTTGTCTACCTCATCAATCACGGCATTCCCGAAGACATAGTAAGTATGGATGTATTCAAGTTGGTACAAACAAGTGCTCTAAAACTTGGAATTCAACAATATTGTCAATTTTGCATGAAATTAAATTATCTTGATTGGTCGTAGGTGGAAGGTGCATTTAGAAAGTCTGTGAACTTTTTCAATCTTCCTTTGGAAGAAAAAATTAAATACGAACGAGATCTGCAGGAGACATTTCATGGCTATACCAAACCCGGCTTAAAAGTGTAAGTTCATGTAGTTTTCTTCGAACATTTGAATAAGCGCATTGTTTTTACCATCTTTCTTTTTTTATGGCAGCATAAATCCCAAAAGTGGAACATGCTTGAAAGAGTTACGAGAATCCTTTGACTGCAACATTTATAATCAAATTCACTGTGCATATCCTGAGAACAAAGCCAAGGATTTTAAATCTTCCATGGATTCTTTAATCAGAGAGTGCAAGCGACTGGCTATTACACTTCTGAGAATGCTGGGAGAGTGTTTGGAACTTTCTGACCGCGACTATTTTCTTCGCCATCATCAATCCTTGTGGAACGAGTCAGTCCCGAACTATACTTCTTTGCGGACGTTGTACTACCCTAGAATCAATCAAGACGTTTCAGGAGCTATTCGCTTTGATGAGCACACAGACTATGGAACGTTTACGTTGCTTTTTCAGGATAGTATTGGTGGGCTTGAGGTAAATTTAACTACAGAATATCATGTTTGGGTTTTGATATGTAAGTTGGTTAGACGTTAGCAAAGTTAAAATATGAACAATGTATTTTATCTCAGATAAAAAATGAGGCAGGTGAGTGGATTCCGGCTACGCCAATAAAGGGATCAATCGTTGTCAACACTGGAGACCTATTGAATTCGTGGAGTGGTGGTAGATTTGCTTCAACTGTAAGAAAAAAAAGTTTCTTCATTTATTTAGCGTGCCAACTTACCCCATTCATTAGAATTTCGTTTGATGTGTGATTTTACAGTTTCATCGAGTGATTGTACCAAAGGATGAATTCCGAAAACAGAAGCCAAGGCAGTCGATCGCATTTTTTGTTAAGCCGGACAATGACACATTGGTAGCTCCGCTGTTTACTGCTCGAAAACTTAATGCTCCAGAATTTCAAAACGTGACGGCAGGCGAGCATTTTAGACAACGAACCATGTCTACGAGAAGAATGTAGGAGCTTGGATTCATGCAAATGCAAGTGTGAGTGTGCCCATAAACTTCACATCTATTAACGGCGAAAGACGACCTTGCCACTTTTAAAATGGCTTGTAAAATTGAAATAGTATTTTCTTATCAAGGTTTGTATGAGCGTTTATTTTTAAAAAATGAAAGTTTGTGTTGGTTGTAAAAAGTAAAAATAAATACAGTATATCTATAGACTTCAGTAGTTAGTTCAGAAACAAATGAATTTATTTCAAACAGATCAGCGCTTCCTTTTCAAACTTGGGTTTTCACCTTCTGATTCCGAACCAGAATATGGACCAATATAAATATTATTATATTTATTAGGAAGAGGTCCCAAAGTTGGAACCACCTTTGCAGGTGCCTGGCCCTGAGTAGGTTTTGGTGGTTCTGGTACTGGGGTCTTTTTTGCTCTTTGAATTACTTTCTTTGGTTGTACATTTCCTGGCTTCTGGGCATTTTTAGTTCCTTTTACTTTTCCAATAATAATTTTCTCCCCATTCACTGGAATTTCGTTCATTTGGCTTTGAATGGATATTTTTGATGCAAGGAAAGGAGATGGGGGAGGTTGAATTGTTGTGAGAATCGGTGCATCCCTTTTTACTGGCCCTATCACTGGAGTTCCAAGAATATTTGCTGAATAGCGACCAACAATGAGTTGACCATTAGAATTGGTTCTCTTATTGTTTACAGTACTGACTGGTGCAGTTCCTCCATTGTTGATTCGTTGCAAGTTAAAAAATGTGCTTCGCAATGAATTTCCAGTTACTGCTTTCGACTCATACTTTCCTTTCTGATGGGCAGGAATAGTACCAAACAACCTATTAGAGGAAACTGACTCAGTTTCGCCAACATCGGATCGTGGTTTTACAATTTTCACTTCATTCAACAAGCCTAGTGCCTTTTTGCGGTTGTATCTTGGTGCAATCGTCAGAGGTAGCTTATCTGTGGTGTGCTTCACAGTTTCTGAAGCAGGATAATTTTTAACCAATTTCTTTGTCTTATTGTCACTCGCAGACTCTTGTTTTTTTACAGGAAGTGGAGGTAACGACTTTTCCCCATCAATTTTAGCTTGGTTAATTCCTGGAGATTTGTCAGTTGCAACCAGAAGCCTTTTCGCTTTACCCTCCTTCTCAACAGATATGCTTTGGCTTTTCAATTTTAAGCCTTGCTGAAGTTCATCCATCTTGTCCCACCTTGTATTTACCTTTGCTGGAACGTTCGAGTATGGAATTTTAATGGTCTCCTTATTTATTTTCACACCCATGGAAGATGATACAGATTCCTTAGAACGGAAGCCTTTATTTTCCTTCTTCCGTCGTTTATTCTTTTTAGCGAGCTTCCTAAGCGTTAGTTCAGAAACTCGTGGAGTATCTGGTGGCTCAATACTAGTCTAAAAGAAAATAAAAGCATATAGAATTCTACACTATTTATTGGTATTCATCTCTGTACATGCAAAATTGGCTATCGAAGTCTTGGCTATGGCTAGAATTCAAATCGCACCATGTCAAAACTCTCAAACAGTTTACGCCTCTCTTCTGCAATTGTCGTTTGTTTTATATCTTGTTTTCGCCAGGGTATCACTGGGGTCCCTCGATGATTTCCACTAGGGCCAGGGTTCTCTTCCCTTTTAAAATTTTCTGCAGAACGCTTCTTGTTGTGTTTACCTGCGACAACAGCAGAAATACTACCTTTAAGGGTACTAGTTGGCTCAAATAGTCTTTCGATGCCGTTGAACACACTGTTCTTAGCTTCATGAAGCTTTTTCCAGCCATCCAGAACAGAACCTGTTGCTGTTAATGACTTTGATTTACGCTCATGTTGTTTCTGGCTTTGTCGCTCGACCTGCAACCCTCTTGCAATTATGCCTTCAGGGTCGATTTCTGTAATTGCATCAATAATATTTTGATTCAAGTTTGTATACGAAATAAAGCGTAATTTGTGGAAGTTTTGCTGGACATAATCAGTGGCATGTAACAAGATCTCGCAGGCCTTTTGTATACCTGATACTGACGTTTTACTGAGCAAATTCATCGGTGAGAATGCCCCATCATCACTCAGCACTCGACTTGGATACGTGACGGAATCCCGTCTCTCCATTCGGGGCTTGTTTAGTACCTGAAAGTCATCATTATTTTCCAAGTTGGCCATTGTCTCTCAAAAGATGTCTTGCGAGCGCTTTACACGTCCCACTTTCCAGCAATTGATTACAGTAAAGGAAATCAATTTATGTATATTACGAAGGATTTACATGGTCATGGAATAACACAAAGAATGCGGGAATGTCACAAAGAATTTTGGTGCGGACACATGCACATCCTCAGCAATAAATCATGCTGAGAGAAGGAAAAATTCCTTCATTATGACAGGGAGCTCACAAAAAAATCTTTTAATATAAAGCAAAATGTCAAAGTCAAATGCACACCACGTTCCAGTGAGTAAAAGAATAGAAAATGCATATAGGTTTCCATGTTTTTGGATAGTGATTCAGTGATTCATTAAAATTCGTATTGGTTTTAGCAGTTTCCCTCCTTTTCCGTGAAATGTAGCTAGTATACTAAAAGAATTCTTTGAATTGTAGTTTCATAAACGTTGAATTTGAGTGATAATATTCTGAGTTGGGAGCTTGTAAGTACAATAAGACCATTTTATGATTTCATTTATTACTTGTGTTGCATTTCATGACTTAATTCATTGTTCATTTTTTGCATTTCTATGTCCTGATAATTTCATGCTTTATGGCATATTGTGTACCTACAAAGTACGCATAAAATATATTCTAAGATGAAGCCACAAAACTATCGTGTTCAGGACACCCATAAATAAGTGTGCATATAGTACTCAAGTAATTATAAAAATAATGTATGTTTGTAGCTGTTTTTGTTGATGCTAGCTGGCAGAACCATTTTTTCTTTAGATTCAAGTAACCAGTTTTTTGTCAGAGATTTTCCTACTTGCACTTATGTCGTCTTTAACACCAAACTCGTGCGAATAAACGCTTGTCAAAGGTTATACTTTATACTGATAGTGAGCTTAGACAAGTCCCTGCTGAATAAAGCGTAATGGAATGGAATGGTTTCGCTATTTTTCAATCTGTAGGTATTCATGCGCATGCGTCTATGTCTTCGTACAAACATTTACCTTGATTTTTAATAATAGTACGTAGCATATATAGTTGGCAAAAAAATCAACACATGTAGAATCAACTCTTTGAATATGACGTATTTTTTAGCAATAACAAAACGGTTCGAAGATGATCAATGTAAAATACCCAAAATTATACAACCGGACCGTTTCTAAAATATATGATGTGTGATAGTGCAGACCTGTTGTATGTGCAGAGTAAATACATAGCAAGTCCATGGTCCAGTCTTTTTGCACAAACACTGCAAACTTAGCTCCCAGTTCTCATGCAGATTAAGTTTAGGCACATATTATTAGCTTACAATTATGCATACCTTCATTGTCTCGAAATACTGGTTTTGGGCACCCAATCATGGGTTGATGATTGATGATCTCTATCATCGTCTGCGTTCTGACAAACAAACGAATTCTGAGATCGTATCAAAAGTATCACACAATAACCTACAGTCAACAGTAAATCCATTTTCCTTTAGTGCAAAAGTAAAAATTTTAATCGGTTATTATTTAATAAGCGACATGTCAACACTAATGTCGTTGTAATAATTGAAAATATTTTTCATTCATGAAGTGCATTATACAAAGTGCAAAGTTGTCGTTACATTTGCAGTTAGTTTATACTGTCAACTACTTTTTGGAATTACAATATCTAATACAGCTACCACCACTAATTCTTTATTTAATAACATGTTACAAGCAAACTGTTTAAAATTAGACTTGGTAAAGCTCGTCATACTCATTCTTTTATGCAATTGTAAGTCAACATGAAGTAAAGCCGCTGCAATGTTTATTCTAAATTTCAATATAAAGTTTTTGCTATTTAAATTTGTTAACCACAGGTATTGGGAGTAAAGCACAGTGTATGCACAATCAATTTAGATGCTCCACTGATGGAAGATGTTTGCGGACTGAGGCGTTATGCAATGGTTCGTTTTAGCATGAGAAAATAAGAAAACTTTTTAGGTTTGCTACTTGTGAAGTGAATATTATGTATTTGCTTAATATAATTCTTGTTTCGTTTCTTTCTGCAGGCAGAAAAGAATGTCCAAATGGAGAAGGTAAATATATAGTAAATGTATGATAAATATTTAGTCACATTCTCATAAAAGATAAAACTGACGTGTCTTTAAGATGAGAACTATGGGAGAGGAGGAACTTGGAGCTGCCGATCAGAGATTTTAGCAGATGATAAATGCGAGTAAGTTAATATCATTCATCATTAGTTAAAATAATTTTGTATCCATCCAGCCATGGTAGGTCTGACTTAAGTTTTTTATCCTTTTTTTTGAAGTCCAGCAACGCAATTTAGGTGCAGATTTGGAGGGTGCGTATCTAGAACAAGCTTATGCAATGGACGCGTAGATTGCTGGGGTACTAGGATATTTCTAATTTAAAATCTAAATTTTAAGCCATGTAGAATTTGAAGCAGTGCAAAACGTATAAACTTGAGCATAAATACACAGCATAATAATACCCTTTTATATTGCTCGACAGGTGGAGGGGATGAAGCAGTGGACATTTGTCAAGGGTAATCTTTCGTTTTTTCCGTTTTAAGTCAACTATTGGAGGGCTATTTTTATGTAATGATTTAATCATGCATGGCTAATTTTTTTATTTAAAGAGGATCTCCGGTTGTACCTCAAGTTTCTGGTCCTGCCATTCAGCCTGCGCTCCCACCACAAACAAGGCCGAGACCAAGGCCCACACAAGCAACTACACAACGCCCAGCTCAGATATTTACCCAACCCCCGCAAAGACCTCAAATCGTTAATCCTCCTCGATCTCAGTTTCCCTCTTCACAGACTTCTACAGGTGCCTGTGGACCCATCAATGAAAACCCAATCAAGGGCTTTAATGTCGTCTGCGAGAACAGTAGGTCATACGAGGTGAACTGTGCCAATGCTCCCGCGGGAACGCTTGCTCTGTACTCGTGAGTAAAGTGAAAATAAACACATTATGATCATAAGAAGCAGTGACTGAGTTGAATAGCAATTTGACTCACTTTAAAATTAAACATTTTTAGGTGCAAAAAGTATTTTACGCCTACATCGTCATTGGTCGTCTCAGGCGTGAGAAAGTGTGAAAATGGTCAATGGACTCCGTTGAATTACAAATTTTCTTGTGAAGCGGAGTGTGGCGTTTCAGCCTCAGAAACAGGGGCTTTCATTGTCGGTGGCTCTGTAGCAAAAGCAGGAAAAGTATGATCCACAACCTATAGTAAACTTATTGAATAATTATTTGATCATGTGAGCTTATCTGTCTTTTTTTCTTCTAAAGTGGCCGTGGATGGTTGCCATCTACGAGAAAAGCTCAAGAAATGGACAAATGGAGTTCATTTGTGGAGGATCCCTTATCTCTGCTAAAGCTATTGTTACAGGTTGGTAAATTCTAGTAGTACGATAGCATAAAATGGCTGTATTGTCCGTGCTCCACGAGTCCACGATACTTCAGTAGATGTAAAGTTAAATTCTTAAATTATTCGTTTTTAGCTGCTCACTGCGTCGTAAGAAGAGATAACGGCGAAACGAAAACCTTCAGGAATTTGAGAGTTTCATTGGGAAGGTATTACCGCAGCTACGATAGAACATCAACAGGAATGCAGGAGAGGAGTATTGCAGACGTTTATGTTCCACCAGAGTACAACCGTATTACTCTCAGCAGTGACATTGCTATCATCAAACTATCAGAGGTTACCTTCCAAACAAGTAATCTTACTCCAATTTCCATCTACTGCCACAATTTCGTCACCATATTGTTTTATTGTTTTCAGCCAGTTGACATCACTGACACAGTGAGACCTGTTTGTTTGCCTACACCCAGAGATTACACCGAACCAGGTCAATTTGGAACAGTATGTTTTATGAATTACAAAATTTAAAAAACTATAATATGTAATTGTTCTTGTGGCTCAATGTTCATCACAAACTTTATTTTATAAACTCAGCTTGTTGGTTGGGGAAGAAGTGACGGCAAGGCGTTTGTGGAACAGCTCCAACAGGCGGAATTGCCAGTAGTCCACAGTCAAAGTTGTATCAATGCTCATCCACAATTTGCTCACCTGGTTCATAGAGGTAATTTTATTCTCTCGAAATCCCAAAATTGTTATGATATCAAGTGTATTCGTAAAAATTATAAATATTGCGATAACGCATAGTTCGTACAGTTAATTTAACATGCTGTATTTTTTACAGGAACATTTTGTGCAGGCTACACAAATGGAACCTCTGCATGCGACGGCGACAGTGTATGCTTTAAATTTTTATCAATCCTTTCATATTTGGAGAAATTGTTTCCTCTAAGGTTTAAAACACCACTTAATTGATTGCCACTTGAAGAACTAAAATTGTTCTTTTAATTTTTAGGGTGGTCCTCTTGTGTTCAGAGACAGATATGCTCCAGCTAAATACCTACTGCATGGTGTGGTAAGCGCTGGTATAGCAGCATCCGATGGAGGCCGATCAGGATGTAATCCTAAATACTACACAGTTTTTACTGATGTTGGAGAGCGTTCAATACGGGATTGGATATCAGTGATAATAGATACTCACTTCAGGGTAATTTAGACAGTAATAGCGGCCGTGTTCATATGTATATTTGAATTTCTCCCAATTTTAATGTGCGTGTATTACCACCGTATATGAAAATAAAACAAAGTCTGTTTTTGTACAAAATACGTTTATTATATAATAATTATTTAGTAGGTATGTATACAATCATAGACATAACACTAACAATAGGCATTGGAGTAGAGTAAATAACTTAACAATTTAATATAACAATAAAGAACGAGGTTTTATGAAAATTCGAGCTTTCTAACATCAGCTCATCCACCTTTCACTTTTGCTGACTACCACCGGGGAATAAAGTGATAAAAATGAGCAAATCTTTCGACGTAGACATATTGAAGTACATTCAAATCAAACATGCGGCTTGCATTCCTGCATGAATTTTCTCCAACTCAAAAATTCTCGAGTTCACACTTTTGAGGAAAGTTTCGTTCCAAGGTATCTTTACCATTTCGTATTCTTCAGATTTTGGTAAGTCCCCTGAGAATTTAAAATATATGTAATTAGTAATTAGTATGTAAGTCCAAAGCAAAGCCCGTACAGTACAGTGCTTTACTTACCTTTTTCATTGTTCACTGAAGCGAGTGGACGCTTTATCTCTATTCCACCCTTTTTGAATCTTTGCAGGATCCTAAAATTTTAATTGACCTACATGAAACCCAAAAATATATATAGCTTGTAGATAGTTCCTTGATTAGATCGGAATTTCAAACCTGGGTAAAGCTTCTACGAAATGATTATTAATCACTGATCGCCAGTTCTTTGGTGGACTCTGTAGTAGAAGAAGAGAGTAGTCCAAAACTGAAAGTGCAACAAACTTGTAGAGTTCCTCAGGATCTTCTGGTTTAACTCCCATTGTGTGTAAACTATTCTTCTCGTGTATGAGCTCAAGTGGTATTCCCATAAAATCTGTTGCAAAAACATTGATACGGATTTTATTATGACACAAAACAATTGAAGATCAAACTTTCAAACTTAACATGAAAGAAAACCAAAGTTATTCTTACCTTTCACTTCCAATAGTAAATTAAGAATGTAAGATAAAGAGAAATCTTCCTCCATGAGCCTAGTTTCTTCCGGAAGAAACACAGCCCCAGTTTTACACAAATGACCAGGGACCAAGGTCACGCCCATTGATCGAAAATTAATGTGGGGTTCAGACTTGGGGAAATCCTCCATTAGGAATAAGTCGAAGATGAAGATGAAGTCTTCAAACATTGAGTCTTTCGGACCAGAAACGATCGCAGAAAATATGTCCTTTAGAGTTAAACTTTACATTAGAAGTGCAAGACATGATAATTTGTCATATTTCCATGCATAACTTTACTATTTCTATTCCTAACCCCTCGTTCCATGTAATGTTCCACCCACATTCCATCTGGGAGGCTCTTCTCCATTTCAGTTAGTTCATGTTCTAATGCTTGATGAAAAATGGTTTCACGAGTGGGAAGTATTATGTCTTCGCCGACAAAGATGTTGTCTCGAGGGACGTACTTTTTGCATTCAAACTTTCTCTTCGGTGGAGACAATCCAACATTTACGCTTACACTACTAGAAGACTGCTTCGGCGTGGTTTCGTTTGTTTGCTCAGGGCCAACTTGCGTAATACCTGATGGAGGTGCCAAATGCTCATACCTAAGAAAGTGAAGTCGATTTAAAATCCCTACTTCGAATTTAATACTGCACAACAAAAAGACATAGTATAGTTGCGTATTTACCACAGTGTCCATCGGTTGTCGATGGGGCACAGTAAGACGTCGGATTTATAATGAGTAATTTCATGTGGCCAAAAGTATTCCACTGTCTGGTCCACCATCTTTACAAGGGTCTACGTAGGTCCAATTTTTCGATATTTTTAAATCTTACTTTCATTAAATTAAATTTCATTGTAAATTATCTGCATAATATTTTGTAGCGTCATACCTTATGATTTTCTGAACTAATTCCAAGCACGACCCCAATTTTTTCATCCCCACAGCTTACGATTGGACACTGACTTACTTTCGAGATAAAATCGTACTCTGATTTTTCTGTGAGATTGTACAAAGATGCTGTTGTAACCATTCCATTGGGGCTTGTACCGTCATCGCAAGTGGCGAAATCGTCATTCATAACCCATTGGACAGTAGCGCAATTATCATCAGTCAAACATGTAATGACTCCATATTTCTCTGATTTTGCCTTCTTTGTCTGATCTCTAACGATCGAGCCAACTTGAAATCTCATCATATCAGACCAGACACTTCCAACTTGTACGGGTATTACGTCTCCCGAGTTTAGGGTGCTGCTGCTGCCATTCTGGGGCATGGTGAGAATTACAATTTACATATTTGTTAAATTTGTTGTTACTTTTGATAAATTGCTTTGCATTGCATTTACCTATTCCTTATATAAACATTATCATACAAATAAAATATTATGAATTTGTCGCTTACACTCCAGACAACGTCAATAACTGATCGAGTGTACATTATCTCCAAAGTCAAAAATCGATTGTTTCCGAACGTGTTCGATTGGATGCAGGAATCCTCATCACTTGTTGGATATTCCCAACGATCCCAATCCACGACTTTCAGCCATTTTTTGCACCAATTATCTTTCGACTTTGGTTGGTCTTGGTTGGAGCATTCATAAACCCATAAACTTTTCGTTGACATTTGATTATGACTCGCCCCCAAAAGATAATGCACTTGACAGAGTTCCTCGTGGGAAATAAGATCGTCTGGAGCATCAGGCAGATCATAATGGTTTGGAGGTGCATTGGGAGCCGATGCTTTGCCGATCCAACAGACGAGGAGTTGATCAATCTAATAGGTTGATTAAATAAAACGATTATAAGATGCATAAATTGTTTTTTTTTTGTGCCGTTACCCTACAATTGCACACAATGCATTTATGTATTTAAAAACGGCAAATCATTATTTGTAATAATTATCAATTATAGTACCTCAATCTGGACTACGGTAGCAGTTGTGTTGTAAAACTTAAAGAAGTTGGCCAGCCAGTTGTTACTTTTAGCGTCTTCCCCAACAAAGTCTGCTCCTCGAAGAATTCGGAAACCTAAATTGATGTCATCTCCGATATTGAAGTTTTGGGAGACGTTCCCTGCATAAATTATTTCAAACAAAATTATATTTCAGATTTTTAAAACACAATAATTGCTTATTTACGTAAAATTGAAATATGTTGATATCAAATTTCATACCATCAACAACAATAGAAAAGAATGAAGCATCTTCCGTTTTCGCTTGAAGAAAGACACGTGTACGATAACCAGAAGTTACTCCAAGCCATCCACGATATAATATCTTGACATCTTTGTATCCACTGCCATGCTGCAAGGCAGGAAACCAACATTACATATGAAATTCTTTAAATTTATTGTTTGTTTAAAACAATCTATCTAGAAGGCACTTACACTGTCTCGCTGCAAACTGTTCACGTCAATGTCTTCAAATACCAGATCTGGAGATTTCATAGAGGTTGTAATACCAGTTGCAAGGTATCGCTTGGCCATTACGGTTCCCTCCAGCTCAGGATGTTCTGCAAGGAAAACCTTGGACCCGGGAGAAATACATTGCCGATCCAGGACAAATACCTACAAAAAGTATTTAATAAAATATTTCTAAATATGGGTTTCAATCCTAAATCAATATGTTTAAAATACTTATGCTAAATGCATCAATATTTACCCGGTCTCCGTGTGCAATATCAGTGGACTTGTGTCTTAATTTCTCTATATTTCCATTTTCCCATCGAATTTGCAAAGAAAGTTTTGACTCGGACCAGTTCTTGTTCAAAATTACAGTGCCAGTAACATATTTGCAATTCTTCCTGTTCCATTGCCCACCAATTAAAGCACTCCAAGCTCCACTATCTATCCAGTTTAATGAGAACACTTTGTCGTCCTTCAAAAGACATTGTACTGCTTGCTTTTGTGAAAAATCTTGTCCATCAAGATTTGAGTTTTCACATGTTGCGTTATTATTCGCGTCATCATTACTAATTTTTTCCAAATCCAGCTCATCAAAGGCAACCTTCTTTTCCAATCTCTTCATCTTGTTGCATTAAAGTGACTAGGCCCAGGCACACAAGCAATCTAAAAAACATCTCCTGCAAAAGCTTCAGAGTGATGCAAAAGACCAAGATGCAAATGCGTGCAACATGCAACCATTGATGAAGCGTTGAAAAAAGAAATCTTGGCTAAAAATCTCGAAACAAGTCAACGACAAGGGGTCATATGAGTCTTGTTTTGTGGTAATGGAAACGGATTCAGGTGCTATGATAATGTAATGTGTACATCGTTCTCCTATCTTAGCACAGCGTTCAACGTTCGCGGACTCGTGTTTCAAGCTATGCTGCATAACTGGAAGCATAATGAAAATGATTCCAAAACTCGTTTGCAAATTACTAACGATGAGGATACATAATTTCAAATTTAATTGGTAAATCGGAAAATGGCTTCAGTTATAAAATCGCTGCAAAAATCTATCGTTTCGAATCCTTTCCCAAAATTGAATGCGTTGATAGTGTTTGTATATGTATGGTTGTGATTTCATAGGTGCTTGGAAGGTTGCAAGGAACGTTTAAAATACTAAAATAGATGCGTTGTGGAGACCTTGTAGACATATCAAGTACCGATGAAGTATTTACGTCATCATTTTAACCGTATTATTTTTGTACATGATTAACTAATAATGATATATATGCAAATAAGGTCATTCTAGTACCTAGTAATAGTACAAACAAGTATATCATTCCAATTGAGCAACTTTAAGTGCAGCATTGAGTGTGACATTGACTTTCATTGAGCATGACGTAATCAAATACTACTGCAATTCTTGGTAGCGTTTATTTTGACAATAGATATTTTTAGTTTGATCAAAACACTACGAGAAATAAAATAAATTCTTTGAAAATACCACCTGCTTATAATAAAAACTCCGCATGACTAGCTGACAGAAAAATATGACTTCTTTAATACTTTTATTTTTTCTGATCGGTCTTCAATGTGAGTTGTTAATTAATTTACAAGTAATTACTTAATAATCCTTTCATTGACAAGCACATGATTTGTGCTATGCACAATTGGTTCTCAGTGTTTGGAAAGAATGACTTCCAAACAAATTTCCAGATAATAATAGTGGTAGTAAACTAAGTAATTTGACGTTTTACTTCAAAGATATTTCAGGAAATCCTGAACCACTTGTCTCTTCCAGTGGCATGATCCCACTATCAGAGAAAGATGAGTCAAAAGGACTAAATGTTGTAGCCAAAGTAAGGAGTCAGCCTTCACCGATTAGAATAGACAAAAAATTGCTTCCTTCATCGGATCCTGGACCAGTTGTAAAAAATGAGGCTCCATACGATAGGCTCACTATATTATCAAATTTGGACCGGAGTAGTGATCCAGCTTCCTGGGTTCCCGACACAGAAGAAGATGCTTCATTATTGGACATGGTAGCAGATCCTGTCTTGTGGAGTCGAAAGGTGCCGGGAGTAGCACCCAACAATGATCAAAACACGGAAAGGGACTCTTGGGAAAGTCAAGAAAAAACTGAGGAAGATTCGAACGAGTCAGATGCTGAAATATCCAAGCCGATAAATGTGATTTACAGCACTGGGCGCAAGTCTGTGCTGCATCCGTATGCCTCAGACCCAAACTCTAGTGTGAAAATTCCAACAATGATTATCACGTCCTCCACCTCTGAAAACCCTATGTTGTTTGAATCAGTTACAGTGCAAGTACCGCAGCTAACGAAAGGAAGGTCAATTGTTTTGCATTCGGGGGCTCATGACAAAGAGTCTCAAAAGTCTCTCATTGATGGAGGCGAGACATCTTCCAATGACAGTAGTAAATTGATAATCAGTTCTCCGAAATTCGTATTTGTGGACGATGGCCGTATTAACAGCGACATATATGATGAGATGGAGTCCCCATCACGCATAATACGAACTAGTCGTAAGGACCCCGATGCTGCTCAGCCACAGCCATCACAGGGAACTGAAACTACAATAGGTCCAACTCCAAGCAAGCAGGTTGAACAAGACATTGACAAGGAGCTTTCAATGAACACAAATTTTAAGGTACCTTGGGAGGATGATGAAATTGTAGGGACCATCATTGAGGATCCAGCGATAGAAAACATTGAGGTCAGGTGTGTATGTAAAGTATAATAATATTTAATGAAAGCTCTCAGTGTTTAAATACCTATATCATTTAGCATTTTTTAAATGATGATTTAAATATCAAATTGTAGCTTTAGAGTTGCATCGAAACTTTGTAAAAAGTTGGCCACCGAGAGTAACGACCTATCCAAACGGTATTACCTATGGGCACCTATTAATCAATATCTTCCTCTCTTACGCAAAGCTTTTCCCATTCGTCCTCCTCTTTTTGCCCCAGAGTGTTTAAAATGGGTTCTTCGACAGTGCCGTAAGCAACACAATTTCGTAGTGATTTATTTAAACAAAAACAAAGTCTAATGATTAGGTTGCAAGCATGAATTCATTTGACATTTTCTCCTCAGGTGGGACTGTTAAGTTACCCATGCTGAAGCCCTGCACTTACTGGGCACCAATGCCAATACGCCGACCAGAGTGTGGTTTTAATCCCACCCTGCAATCCAAGCTTGTCAATTTTCGTCTCCCAGAATTTGTACCAGGAAATTGCCCATGCGTATGGCCTTGCACCAAGCGATTTGACCCAATTCAAAGATGTCGTGTAACTCTAAACGAAAGCGACCATCAGTTTGATCACATTCATTCAGATGGAGATCCCTTGAATGAAAAGGAAATCATGATCCAGGAAAATTTGGCTCTGCAACTGTGCAGAGGAATGAAACTTTCGATGACAGTAGATCATCCGATACCTATTGGATGGCTCCCTATCAGAGTTGATGTTGACACTGAGGTTGGTGATGGTGAAGAAGGTAAAGATGAGACTGTCAACAGCGTCAACTCTCAGACTAGTACAGTGATAGTAAGAAAGAAAAGGGATACACTCAGTAGACCAAAACGGGAGAAAGTTTACTTCAAACCTGACTCGGAAACGTCTCCCCAATCCGAAGAGGATAATGATCAAGTTGACAACGACCAAGGTGATCGATTCACGTTGCAGGGTACATACAATTTGGATCGGCAGGTGTCACAGGGAGAAAATGGGACATTAAACGCGACAAAAATAGAAAAATGCAACATGTGGAGGTATAAAGCTTGTCCAAAAGACAAAAACAGTTTAGAAGATACGGGGACAGTAGAAGACGATTTTATGAAAGGAAAACGAAAGAAACGCAGCGTTATACCTGAGTATCTGTCCAGGTTTTCGCTGGGATTAGATAGTGAGGAGGATGTCGAAGCTTTGTTGAATAAACCTCGATATGTTAGACAACTAGAGCTTGATGAAGATGACATTGTTTTCGAAAGAACTGCAGGTATTAAGAATGCACTCCATTAAATATACTTTATGTGTATCTGCCAGCGTAATACATAATGATATTTTGAAATAATTGTAATCTTGTAGATTGTGGCAAATGGATGAAAACTGAATCTTACCAATGTATACCTGAAGAGCGTATTCGAATTACTCTGAGGCCAGAGTCCTCATCAGAGGAAGATGATGATGACAGTAATCAATACAAACCGTCAGCGGCAACGCAAAAGAAAAAAGTTATGAAGGAATTATGTCCCGGCTCAACAAACGAATTTCCATGCTTTCTTAGAAGAAAACGATCCCTGTTTAGTGCAGCTAACACTGCTCAGTTTGAAACAGAAGAAGAGAAAGAAGAGTTTCAGTACGATGAAGACGAAAATGTGCAACAGCGGAGCAAACGAGATGAAAGTGATATTCCGATGGATGAAACTGAACCTTACTCATCAACTTACATAATCAATAAAATACAAATTCGCCCAGATTCCAGTTGTATGTGTGAGTGGCCATGTATGCCTTTTTTCGATAGAGTAAATCGCTGTTACAATTCAAAAGGGGAGATGCTCCTGGACAAATTCGGCCGTCCTAAAATTGCAGCGCGAAGTTTTCGCAAATTTCAGAAAGATCCTGTTGTTTGCATCAATTTTGTTGAGGTCGATGAAATATACTGTAAGATTAAAGAGTAGCGACTTTTGTTCTAGTTAGGCTTGTTCAGATTACTGATATTTATAAATGCACCGAATTCTATTTGTCCGTATCAGAAAACTATGAAGCACATCTACTACCTAGCTTATGGGTCTACATTTTTAAATATTCTTACAAATAAGTATCATCAGGTTTGTAATTGTGAGGTAGGTACAAAATTCATGTTAAAAGGTCGACCACTATAGTTAAGCTTTTTATGTTAACAATATTAAATAAGTTATCTTTAGTCTTGAGCATCAAATCAATACATGTAATACTTTCAAGAAAAATGCAAAATCAAGTGTAAAACTCAAATAGGTTTTATAAAAAATCTTGTACACAAACTAACACAAAGTTTAAAACAATAAATTTTAAAATAAAGTTGGAATCGTGAAAGGGCCACCCTGTAAAATCCACATAATTTGCAATGATTTTACTTCACGCGTCCAACCCTCAGGGTCTATTATTTACAGCATTACAAATTACAACAACTGCTTATATAACTCGTTTATATTTGGTGTTATTGCGTTGCTTGCAGTTTGACACCCCACCCTCCTATCCAAGTAAGACTAAACGATGTTACTAAAAGATGGTCAGTTTTCAAACCGCTGCCCGTGACGAACAAATTAGGTATATTATGCGTTATACATACTATTTTTTGTACTGAATAATATGTATGCATGAAGCCTTTAGTAGGCCCGAAACATTTTTGTCTTTCATCCAAACCCGCATTTCTAGACTTAAAGAATGTTGTATCGTAATGCAATAATATGCAATGTAAAAATAAAGGTAAGACCGAAAAATTGTTTCTACTCACGCATTTTTATGTACATAATATAGATTTGTAGATGCGGCTCAGTGTGTTTCAATAAAATGCCCTTTCTGATGCAAGTGAGTTTCTATATTGCCAATGAGTTTGTGTATCATAGCTAGGTTATTCTCTTTGTACATTTTGATAAATGCTTTGATAACCATTGTTCATGAAGATCTGTTTTATGCTACTTGGTTGTATTGATCGTTGGCGTGGCCGAATGGTTGTAAGGGCATTATAAGCCACACTGTCGTAGTTCAATCAGCTCAAGAAGAACCAGTCCAATATTGAATTTTGAATAAATTTTTTATATATTTAGATAAAATTAATTAGAATCTAGTTAGGACTGATAATCAAATTTATTAGCTTATTGCTCCTCCAAATTTTTGAATTTTTTGTGCTAGAGAAAGAGGCAAGAATGTTTTACTTCATTTCATTTGGTATGATGTTTTCATGCTTGATCCACTCCACATGTATTTAAGATGGAAGCAGTTGAAATTGAAAATCTTCAAATATACTACAACAAAGTGCCTATTGAATCGTACGATGAGATACCTAGTTAATGCCAATACCTTTCCATCTTCAATTCAAAACTAATCATGATATCACAGCTAAGCCACGAAAGGGGGTGTCTGATGAAAATTGACGTGTCAGAACATTTTTTGGACCCAACTACACGAATTACAGTATGGTCTGTTGCACACACGCATCATTTTTTCTACCATTAAAATTTACAATATTACTTGGCTTGGTGCATATAAAAAAGCAACAAAACTGATACATTTTACCTTACTTACCCTTACAAAGAGAACGTGTCAGTCCTAATCCTATAAGCTAAGTAAGTGCCCATTTCTCATTCGTCCGAAACTGTATTTTTATCAACCCTGAATCTTATCTGAGTATGTAAAAATGATCAATCTATTCTTATTTCCTGGACTTATCTTCTCATCTTGATATTATAGGTATTCCTATAGTATATATCTGCGTATTATATTTCAAGCTTACAAATGCACTTAGAGGAAAATAAAACAACTCAGCATAGATGCAGCTTGTTATAAGAGTAAAATCTTTGAAACCCGTGATGAATAAGTTAGTTTTCCTATTAATTAATCTTCAAATTCACTCAAAGCACAGTTTGCTTTCATTTGAATGTATAGCCAATTATAGCCACTAGGAAAGGATCATCATCAGAAATGACTAACATTAGTGCAAATATTTTGATATTATACTCTGAGTTATATCCGTAGATGAAGCTTTTAGTGCGTGGCATTGCCTCATGTAACCTTTTTAATTAGTAAATCAGTAAAAGTTGTTATTTAACACTTGGACTTAAAAAATACTGAAATGGCACATTTATCCTAGCCCGACCCCATAAACTATTACTTCATTTATACCCGTATAGAAAACACATGTAAAAACTATAAAAGTTACCAGTGAATAAGCAAGAGCTGTCTACAAAAAAGGGATGATGATGCTCAAAACTGTTCATCCACTTTGAATATTTTGCATACGCCGAAGCGGAGTTCAAAATCTCATTATTCAAATACACAAACAATTTTGAAGATTCCTTCAAAGTGATTAGATATGTGGCTCAGCCAGTCAGTAGTGATGTCGTGAACTTATAGTTTGTATGTTTTAGAAACTTTTATCATTTACATTTTGTCTATTGCATATTTCAACTGAAAGTAAATCGTGCATCGCAGTTCTGAACAAGATATTTCCCGAGATACTTTGTGAACTACCCTATGAAACAGAACATTATATACATTCATGGTTTAAAATTATACTTTCAACTTTATAATATATTGGACCGAAAAATAGCCAACTTTGTGTTTGTGCTTGAGTGAGAACATTTTGGATGTGAATGGAACACGCATGGAGTTGTACAGTTCAACAGAATAGATAGAATATTAGAAGGCCACTCTCAGAAGTCAAGAGACTGCTGAATAGATTCTTTTTACTTGAAAATATTTAAAACACGAATCTAAAAACATTTAATCCAGAAATAACTGGTTCCTCAAGTGCCTTTAGAATTTTCTATTTGAAAATTCTAACAAAAACCTCTAAGAAAATATGTATTTAAATACGCATACTTGGAAGTAATCTTTCAGAAGATTGCTTTTTTGTTTTAAGTTTTTAGCTTTTAGTTAATACAAATACACGTTGTTTGTAGAATAGGAAAGCGATAAGGTTTCTGGGCTGAAGATTTAGTTTATTTCTTACATGTATGTAGGTTTCTACGTTTTTATAGATAAATCTCAAATTTAGAATTTTTCTCAATAGTTTTAGTTTTTTGGCTAGTACATCTACGTACGTGCTAATTAGGCTAGCATTTAGTTTTAGAATAAAAGTAATAAGCATCTGCTTATAAAACCATCTTATTAAAATATGGAAGATGAGGTAACTACTCCATCATCATCTAAAGAACAGAAGAGAAACGAAATCATGGAAGAGAAAGAAAATCATTCGTTTGGAAAGCCATATCATCAGTTGTCGTCTACGACCATCGGAGGAGGAGGAGGAGATGAATCAGTGCGGAAGCCTTTCCGGAAAGTGAGTAGCTCGTCGTCCTCTTCTGGAAGTAAAAAGAAGCCGCTGCAAAGGCAGAAAAGTTCCGTGGGAGTAAAGCGAATTAAGTGTGTGCTAATTGGGGATAGTAAAACTGGGAAATCAGCGTTGGTCCGAAGTTTTCTACAAGGACAGAGCCTCTCCGATTACGTGCCAACAACTCAAGACGACCACGAACACAAATGCAGCAGCGTTTGTGTCTCATCTTCAAGCTTACTACAAGTGGATCAGGAAAACGGTGATGGAGTAAAAGATACGAATGAAATTACCTTACACATTTGCGACACGGGAGGACAGGTAATGCAGACACATTATATTTTTACCACTTCTCTTGTCCTGATATTATATATTGTATATTATTTAAGTTGCATTGCCTATTTTGATGTCCTCAACAGGAGGAAATGGACCGACTACGCCCTTTGTGCTACAGCCAAGCCCAAATGGTGATAATTTGCTTCAGCGTCATGAATCCATCATCTTTCGCTAATGTTACAATGAAGTGGCTACCAGAGGTAAGCATTTTGTGCGTATATTAGTGTCAGTGTAGCTTGTGGACATTTACCTCATGATTTTTTTGTTTTTATATGCAACTTGCAAGGAAAGTAAATTATCGGATGAATTAAATTTTGTTCTTCAGGTCAAGCGTCATTGTATGGTGACGGAAGACCCTGACAATCCCTTGAAACTTTTGCTAGTCGGAACTCAGTCAGATCTTCGATCAAATGTCAATATGCTGCTCAAATTGATGGATGATGGACAAGCTCCGATCTCAGAAACTCAGGCATTGCGGCTTGCAAGTAAAATTGGGGCTCTAAAGTATGTGGAGAGCTCAGTAGTCACACGGAGTAATGTCAACGTGAGTTGAACCACTGATATGCAATTTTAATCTCTAGTATACCTATATGTTTGTCCTAATAATACATGACTTGATCTGGACCTGTAATTTTGTTTAATCATTATCTAGCATATTTTCCACCTTGCTACAAAATATGGAGAAGGAAAGGTCATGCCCAAGCAAATTACAGGACTAGACATGGACTCAGGATTCCAAGGGAAGTTTCTTCCTAACATAACAGAGAGGAAACTGCTTTTCTGGCGCCGTTGGAGAACTCGTCAGAGCAAGTCTTCCAAGATGAAGCGCCTGGTGCTTCTGCCATGCATGTTCTAGAAACTTTGAAAATGTTTATGAAAACATATAAATTGAGAATTTCTAAAATAGAAATAACTACAGTACACAGCATTAAATAGATGCTCAAAAGGAAAAGTATACATGTACTATGTTGACGAAGGTCAAAATACGCATTACTCTTTCAATATATCGTAGTTATATAATATGTAGGATCAAGTGTTTTAAGTCACACATAACTATTGATTTTGTATGTGAATATTTAAAAAAAATACTTGCCAGCACAGATAATTTCATAGATAATTTAGTTAGATAAGAATCTGAAGCACCGATTTATATAAACTGAGTAATTATTTGCTAACATGCCCTATGTAGATATACATACATAATAATATCAATATGATATGCGTCCTTTTGTTAGCTTGAAAGAATTTTTCCCGAGAAAGCAAACGTAATGTTTAGTAATATAAACATTCGCAAAAATGCTTCCTAGAAATCATTCATATTAATTTTAATTTACACTGCATTTTAGTTTTTAATGCAAAGACAAACTAGATTAGATTTATTTATTAGTTTTAATGTATTTTGAAGCATTCATCTTAAAACTTAAGAACCAGTTTTTCTCTTTTTTCTCAGTACTACTGTGACACAGTACTATAATATGTTGCAAAATCCATTTGATGTCAATTACAAATTAATAATCAATACACTGAATAAGTTTTGCATAAGTAATTTTGTCACTGCTCACAGTACACCGTAAGAGACTCGATTACATAAAACGTGGTACATACACATAGTTTTAGAGAATGCAATGCAGTTGCTTATTAGTTTTGTTTGATGTGCAATTTACAATGTTCTAAGACGTTTGAATAAGTAATTGTTCACATTAAGTATAAAGTTTATGTTCCATTAAAGGTAGTACATTCTGACTTTGTTCGAGCCATTGCCACCATAATCTTTAGAGTAGTTGTAGTTTACGAAAGTCCAACTTTTGTTGCTTCCGTTCCACTTATTATGTACGGTCACATGCATAATTTGATGAAGATAGAATTCGAAAGGTGTGGCCAACTTTAAAACTTGTAAGTATACAACTATGATTATATGTGCAGTCAGTCATGCTAGAAAATACGAACTAAACCTACATACAAACCACGTTTGTTCCTATTTCCTAATATTAAATTATGTATTGCATAAATATTTAGCAACAGCAAAAATAAAAAATTATGGGATCCGTTTCAAATCCCAACTTTCGAGTTTTGTCACTCCGAATTTTACTTCCTTTACTTCTACTATATGCTGAGGTCATCTGGGCTCCGCATTAAATGGGGTCTCTTGTGAAACATTTTGCAACACCATCACAAATATTTTGCGCCCCTGAACTAATCGTAAGTAAGCGTAAGGCCTGCATTTTGCATATTTTTTACTTCAAAAAGTTTGGTACAAAACATTCACGAACAAATATTATGACGATTAGTACATTTTTCTTTCCTCTCGCAACACTCGTAACTTTAATATCTTTAAAACATCTAGTTACTGAATACTACCGGAATACTTTTTTCTACCGCCTACCTTCTGCTGGAATTTAAACAGTTTCCTGTCGACTGTGGCATACGAAAGTGAGCACATTCTTTTCCATTAAAAACTTGCGACTTACTTATTACGTCCTAGCCGTAGATTAACTACTGATTAACTATTTGATTTTTGTGATTTGCAGATGAGTACTTCTTTGTTTTACATACTTCAGCTTGCATTGACATTGTTCACTCTTGCCAGTTCCTACACTCTCCCAAGGAATTCATTAAACATGCAATCATCGTTTTCCCCAAAAGTATTCGAGGAAAAAGAGACAGCCGCAGTTTGGAGGCAGAAAAGATCATTTGGAATTGACCTGATTGATGGCTTACTCATGGCAATGTCTGTCGGCTCAAGTTTTTACACAAATTCTGTACTCGGCCCTAATCATTATGGTGGAAGACCATACGGACATTTTGGAAGCTACAGAGGAACTCCATATTCCTTATTCAACAATCGATTTCCCCCACCTTTGTATGCTGGATATTATGGACTCAGTGGCTTTGGCTTTCATTAGTCAAGCGAAGAGTTATTTTTCTTATTTAAGGCTTGTTAATGTTTATTTTTAAAACTTTACGACTCACATACAAATTAAGTGTGACACTGAAAGACAAGTTAAATCATTAAAATAAGTTACAATGACAAGAATTCATAGGCATAAAATTACAATGTTCATGACATTCAAACCAAAATAATACTGGTTAAGTTATTAAATTAAAACGCATGCAAAACATTTCCTGATTGATAAAATGTATACAAGTTCACCAATTTTGATTTTTTCTCACAAAAGTTGGTGCATACTTAAACTAGATGTTTTAGTTTTATATCTGTATTGCATCTATGATCTTAACTGTTAGTTTGTAAAAAATATTTGTACAAAATTAGGCCAATTACTGCTTTACATTATCACATTACATGTAAACTCGAAGTATAGATGCAATCGGTTGTCGACAAACTGGGCAAAGATTCCTTTTCCGAGCTGCTCGTCCACGTCCAGCTGGAACACCTTGATTCTTGAAAGCATCTGCACATTCGAAGCACATACAAAGGTGACCACATTTCGCGAACGCTGCATTTTTCTCACGGTCGGTGCATATAATACATAATCCAGGACTGTACATTGGACTATCAAAAGCTGGCGTCTGCAAAAATGGAAACGTATACATATATAAGCGTGTAAGCATGTGACATCATAGTAAATTATTACATTGTTGAGTTGAGAAATGAGATAATGTGGAACCGATGCTTACTGCTGGAGTAGCTGGAGCCACTGGACGAAGGTGCGTCCCAGACGAATTAACATTCTGAAGGGGTGCCAATCGAACATTACGTCTTGTATTCAATGGTGTGTTCACAGGATTAAGCAACACTCTTCGAGTAGCTTGAATAGTTCGTCTGGTTCTGATTGGAGAAGTGTAGGGTGACGCAATTTCATTTACACCAGGAAGGTTACAGCCAGTTCTTTCCAAAGCCATGGTCTTGTCTGTTTTAAAACAATCCAGAATCCAATTATTAAGTAAAATATTACTTACTGCTCAATTTATTATATGATAACTTACCAACGAAGCGTAGAGATTGAACTGAACCGTAAGCTTCCAGCATAACCCATAAGCGCTGAGAAACATCTACATCTTTAAAGAACATCCCTCCATTCTGACCATCAACTCCATACAAGACGATACCATCAGCGTCGACTTTAAAGTAAATCACTGTTCCGACCTGCATTGGAAATAGCTGAACACTTCTAACCCAGAACCCTTGCATATTTTTCAAATCTGAATGGGGAATACATAAATCAAACTTGAATGAGTTATGTTAATAACATTTAAACATTTCCTACACATTTCGTACAAAACCAAAATCAATGTGAAATAGTAAAAAGGTACCTCTCCCAAGAGGAACATCATTTTGAAAGTATGATGGGTCACAAGCTGTGAATCCAATACGTAATGGTCCGTGGAAGTCTGCAGACACTGACATTATTTCAACTGCAACCTGCAAAAACAAGCAAAACCTTTACACTTGCCAGCTCTCTGCACTGTTGACAACTATAGTTGTATTCAAACTTTTAAAAAATTGAACGTACTGTTTCATTAACATCGATGGGTCGATGCGAAAAAACAATGGAATGCTCAAAGTATCTCTCATCACGACTGGCTACAGAGAAATTGTTGGCTAGGGTTATCGCTTTTCCATGGATTGGGTGAAATCTCAACTTGGAAGCTGAGCTTCGTCCCTCGTCTCTCACTTTCAAAGAGATTAAAGAAAGATACAAGCTACATTAATGCCATGCAAAAATATATTTTCATATTCTTTTCTCACAAAAAGTATAATGTGCAATTTTACTGTTCATTCTGGTGGAATCCATTGTTCCAAGATTGCGGTGTGGCCCTTCTGAATTTAGCCCCTTGAAGTTAAGCTTTTCAAACACATTGGAGATTGCGCTTCCAAAGTTGAAACTATGAACAAAAAGAACAAAATTTAGAAATCAGCAGTTCACGAAGGAGCACTGACTTTCACATGAATATGAATCAAATCAAAGACAAATCTCTAAAATAAATTACCCTTTAATTAAGTACATGGTGACCTCAAATGGACGTAAGCAGATTTGGAGACCCAAACAAAAACTGAAACTTTATCGCCCTTTTTTAACAAGGAGACTTGCATACATCCAGATAGATTCAGATTCACAGCAGCAGCAAGGACGCTTCTAACATGTCAGGACATGACAAGAGTAAATACTCTTCATCTGTAGTTCTGAAACATGAATTGATTTTTTACATAATTAAGTACATGCCCTCAATACCCAAATTATTCATAAGTTGACAGCAAAAAGCAGTACTTATGCATACTACCCAATTGTCACACTCACACTACTGCTACGTGCTGGATACAAATTACAATTTCATTACCAATTATTCAAATACGTAGAAGAATACTCACCTTTTTATCCCTGTAATTCACATTCGAAGATATGAATTCCTGCGGCTTGTTACCCCAAAGCCCGAAGAAATGATGGATGAGCAATGATTGACATGCGAGAGCTTACTATTGCAAAGTCTTCAATGTAACTTAAATACGATTAGCTAAGTTTCGCGGTACGAAAAGACCCTGATGAATGATGAAGAAGTTCCAGCTTAACTTTTCATTTCTTTAAACGTTCTGTTTCGTAACCTTTTTAAAAACTATTTTAACACTAATGAAGGTAATCACAAACTAAAGGACCTAAAGGGGTCAACGAAGAAAAATAATTAATTTCTGATAATTAATTTCCAGCAGAGTTTACTCCACCAGGTTTATGATTTTAATTCAAAATTTAGAACGACAGATAAGCCAAAAACCTTTTCATGAAAATGCTATGAAAAGCAGTTGCATCGAAATGGAGAGAAAACAGTTTTCGAAACCAAAGCTCAAATGCCAACAAGATAATGAGCATTTAGAAAGTGGGTGCACATTGAATCGGATTTCTTTCATTCATTCAGACTTCATTCGTTTTCAAAATTTATGTTTAAAAATGGCGCACTTTTGTCGCATTTTGATTATTTTTCAAAAAACGCAACAAAGTGCATTAAAAAATGTGACCTCAAAACTCTAGTCTCGTCTCGAGAAGTCGAATTCACCAGCAAAATGGAAAAGCGGCGATTACAAATTTGTTTCGTAAGTACTAAAATGCAATCTTTCTGCCTGCACGATGATGACTTCGTTGATCGAATAGTTGTCGGCCACCACCTTTCACTAACTATCACTTCTCAAAAACGCAAAAACGTTTCGCGTGGAAGTCCATGATCTGATGAATTAGTCATTTTGTTTTATTTGCCAATGCGGTCAAGATGTTGTAATCGAGATGTAAAGAATGCGGGAGTAAATCAGATTTCGCGTTTTGTGACAGTGGAGATACGGCAAGAAACAATAATTAATTTCGTGATGGAAAGAATTTGTAACTTTTAGCAAGTAAATTATGTATTTCGATATCCTTTCTTTACTACTATGCATATAAATTACTGAACAAATCACAACTTAAATTACTTACATAAATGAATGTAAATTATACCTTTCCTCTAAATTATACATCAAATGGCTTAATTACTAACAATCGGTACGGGACCACAAGGGAAATGGAAGCTCATTGAAGTCTACTTTTGCATTTCATTTTCACTCCCAAAACTTTAGTATTAACTCTGAAACTTTCTCCCCAATCATGATTGTTGGTGCGTTTAAGTTTGCGTTAGTAATCATTGGCATAACTGATGCATCTGCGACTCGCAATCCCTTGATTCCTTTCACTCTATAAATATATTCAATAT
>JAQIXW010000580.1:0-27807 GCA_034700685.1 Willowsia buskii
AAAAAAAATAATCCTTTTCATTGCTCTGCCTCAAACGTTCTTTTCATTCGTCCCAGTCTTTCATACTAGTCGTTTCTACATTCACGACAGCGAATTGTTGTGGCCTGAATTTTTATAAAGTCTATCGTTTTTCGTTGTATGTATAATGTAGACATTAATTTCCCAAACCGATTCTTCAACTCTATTTAGCTTGCAACAAAAAAGCATAGAACAACTCAGTTTCTAAAAATAACGATACACTACGTTTTCACACTCTGTCATTCTTGCCAACTTTTCTCCCGTGCCCTTAAAGCACTAATAATTTAATTGAACTTGAGTATTCTGACGGTAACGGTTCACGTTACTTGAATGAACCCATTGCACTCCATGATGCATCACACCGTAAACAAAAGGAATGACTTTTTACTCAACGAGTGGCCAACTTGAGAGTGAACATACACAAACCTGTTCTTACTTGAAGCAAAAAACCCAACAACCACTCACTTCGTGAAATATATACATTTCACTCCACTATACAAATAACTAACTGAAATTAAATGAGATCATGAGAAGAAACTAATGTGAAGTTGAAAAATGAAGAAAACTCAAAGCATGTAAGGTGTGTATCTGAAAGGTGATATACCCATTTGAATGAAGGAGTGAAGGGGTATAATAGAGCATTCCGTATAGGACATACATACATATTATTAGAAAATCCTTTTTGAAGAGAAGCTCTCTTCTCTCGGTCTTGTATTTCTTCTACACTTTATGTTTACCCTTCAATAAATAGGAATCCGATTAGCTCAGTGGGAATTTCACTCTCGTGTCCTTGATTCCATTACCTTTCAGTTGGGAGAAAGGGAATATCAACAACATTATGAAGAAGATGTAGTGGGAGAAGTGTTGTTAGTGGGGTTGCTGGTTGTGCTAGAAAACGAGAGTCAGAAGAGTAAAAGAAATGAAGAGAGAGAATAGAAAAAGAACACACGAGGCTCATCTTCATTCAAAGAAACTTTCACGTTCCCCTGATATTACATACTTGTGTTCTCAGCTTTTCTTCCTGAATGCCTTAGAAGAAGTGTTCCTGCTAGAGAAAAGCAAGCAGACGTGCATGCTCTAAGTAGCGAAACAGAAGAAGAAGAGTCGAAGGAAGTTGGTCTGAGAGCGTGGTGGCAAACCAACCGTACTACTGAAACATACATACACAGCGTATCCACTAGTACATTATGTATACATATTATGGCGTAAATTGTGATTATGAATATAATACATGATACGAATTAAGAATATTTATCATCATATAACTCACGATGCCATTTCCAAACACTGTTATTGTGTTGTATGATGTAATACACCGGCACATGATATTTTAGGCAAATAGTTGAATAAGAATATATGGTATGTGAGGCTCATGTATACTTGCTTATAAAATCGTTTGTTCAGGAGCAGAAACAAAAATATGCGTGAATAAAATTTAAAATTTCTCTGACCTCGCTTTTGCCTCTCGTAATATCTTGTTGAAGATACTTTTGATTTCAATAGTTATCACTCGCAGCAAGAACATCCTGCAACAGATTCACTTTTAGGTACTGATCCGTCCACTCTTTTGCTTCCTCAAAATTGTCATCTGGCCATATGTCATATAATATAGTAGTCATCATTCTGATATAATCATTATCACTATCATAATCATTACATCGCACGAACAACTTTATCACACGACGACTACTCTTATGAGAACAAGGACAATGTCGTGTATTTTCTTTGCTCTTTCATTTGAGTATCCCACAGCGTCGTTCTCGTCATATATGCCTCTCATCATCATTCATGCTCATGATTGTAGAAAGGGAGTTCTTGGAAGGAGAGTGACAAGATCCATTTTATTTTACCTTCCCTTTCAACTACAACAGACTGAGAATGTCAACAAAGTACACAGAAAGATTTTCACTTTGATGTTTCGCAAAAGGTCTCAAAACGCATGTTGGATGATGATGATTATGATGTTGTCTGCAGGTTGAATATACTTACGTTTATAAGTGGTGTACTTCTCCATAAATAATTTTGAAGTCAGTGACAAGAACGACGACATTATAAGAAGAACAAAGGGTAACAGCATCCTTAGTTTTCTATACCTACCAGACTACCTTTTCTTTCCTCTTTGCCTTCTCAGTCGATTGTGAAGAGCGTATAATAATTAGATGTGTAGGATGCATTATGCATGTTAACAATATGATGACTTCTAATAGTGATCGTTATAGAATTTATACACACCTTTCGTCGACGTCTTTTCTGCTGTCGGAAGGTCGAGAGACTCCACACTATTGGAAGAATGCAAGGAAGACGGAAGTTATGTATTAATGGCGATGATGACGATGATGATAAAAATGAAAAGAGGAAAGATAAAGAGGCATTTCTAGACAAGAGATTATTGAGACTCCTGACAACTTAAATATTTCATAGGACGACGACGACATCGATTCATTGTACGTAGCAGAGTATTTAAGTGGAAGAAAGCACTCCTTGATTTTCTCCTCCTCTTCACAGCATTGCTATTATGTAAGTAGTAGTAGCAATGAACCGAGAATAGAAAGAGAGTTCTCAGAATTTTAGATTAGATTCTTTTCAAAAGCGATTTGATCCCATATCAAGGTACTCATAAAAGGAGTAAAGAAAACTTACATAATATATGTTAGTTTAGTTTTTCTTGCCTCGGTGAAGGTATCGCTATTCTAACATTGTACAAGTTGCGTTCGTGATCATCATCATCGTGCATAAATTTGAATATTATTGAATCAAGTCATCATCATCGTTGTACGTCGTCATTTTATCAAGTGAACTAGGAGACATTTTTGTACTTTGCTTCCTTTCGCTCGTTGGTGCTAACAATAGGAAATAGTATTTCGTGCACAGTGTTGCCAAGCCTTATTATGCAGCTTCAATAAGTGTATAAGAAAGAGGAAGAACTTTTTCTCTAAAACCAAACTTTGTCCAATGAAGGAAAAAGCAAAGAAAAGAGGAATAAAAGTATTCCTTCGATGCCGATAGAGTGGCATGAGAGCCAATGATATGGTTGGGTGGGTAAATAACGGTGTGTTAACGCATAATAACGTCAGGTACAGTTTTTGAATGAGGGAGCAATCCAATATAGTAGCAGTTGTAGCCTATAGTAGTTCTAATATACACGCACTCTATAAAATTCCTGTATGCTGTCTGTCCATGCCATGGACATGATGATTGTCTTTAACCTTACTTGAACGAAGTTGCTCCACATAAGAGCCAAGTCGAAGATGCATGTATCTTCATCTTTGATCAACTCATCAATCCCTTGGCACCTTTAAAATATAGACCAATGGTCATTCGATCTGGAGACTTCATTTCCAGATTGCATCATGATTTAAAATACTTCAATCCTTCGAGCGTTCAACTAAGATTGAAGTTTAATTTTATATTCAGTATATTCTGGACTGAGTTCATTTATTACTTCGTTTCAGATTCTTGTTTAAATTAATACTCTACAGTGTAATTCATGCAGTTATTCTAGAAACTTCAACCCACACCTTTTCTACTCCACTTCATTGTGGTTTATTATGATTATTATCGCTATAAGTATTGAGGTGAGAGAGGACAATGAAAGCTTTTTCCACGTTTCTCAATGCCATGATATCAAAACGATCAGATTTCTAGCAGGTGTGTATGTATCACCTTCCGCCACTGCGACAGCAGGACAGAAAAAGACGAAAGAAAAGAAAACCACGTTTTCCTGTCTAAATACCTATATACCTATCCACCTTCTCTGTATGGCTCCTTTTTTCTCTCCATCAGAGAGAGAGAGTAACTCATGCCGTGTGAAATTGGAAAAGAGCATTACCTGCTGACTGCTGAGAGTGAACCCATTCGCATGGCAGATAGGCTATCATCGAGTAGGTTCTTGCAGAAAAAATACTGAAAGCCACATTTTTTATGCCTTGGATAACATAGCAATGTAGATATATGGCACATATTATGCAGATTTGTCTCCCAGATAGAGCGACAGTATTTCTTTCGTTAGTAAGAATACTGGCGTGTAATATGAATTGGTTAGTACGACAGCTTGTACGTCTTGAGCTAGGCACTCTTTCTCCGTTTCCTCCTTCGCTTTATCAACTTTTCTTACCTATTATGTGAAAGTAAGTGAAGAGAAAAGGGCTGTAGAATTTACTTAGGAAAAAAGAAATTCCATTCGTGCATGCAATCTACTTTCTCTTCTCTATTTTTTTACTTCCTCCATTTTTTAAGGCAAAACCGTTCATTCTTTACTCACTTTCACACTGGCAGAGCCAAATGCTAGCTTCTGGTGAACGATCATGATGACTATGATGATGCTATTCTTGGCATTAGTATGTCGTTGTGTTACCACTATAACTCCTGCTACTCTTGAAGCATTGAGAACAGAAATAAGAATGTTACATGCCTATTCACAGCCACCTTGGAATTGGAAATAATGGGTGACTGAACTCGACCAAATGTGATAAACGTAGCGGGTCTGTTCAACAAAATATTTTTGAGAAAAAAAGAGCTGGGCATAGGTCGTTGGACATTAATCAACAGCTTTACTTTTGTTTCAACTGTTCTCAATTAACTGATTTCATAAATAAACAAATGAAGTTAAAGTTGGGTCTCTGTCATATCAGCTTGTCCAAACTGTTGATGCTCTTTTAGATTTACAGCATATCAAAATACATATTATTTGAAAAATCCATATAATACAACTTTGCTAATTTTTAAAATATCGCTGGGTTATTTCTGTTTCTATATCCTTTACCGTTGGATGATAGGCGCGCACAATCAGAACGTTCAATTATAGGAGAACTGCGTTAACAGAAAAATCAGAAAAGGCAGGACTTAGGACATTGCGAAAAAGTGAAAACCAAAGTAAAGAAGATAACATTCCTACCTCACAACAAAAAAGTTCAAGCCTCCCAAGGCGAATGCAAAGAGACATTGAAAGTGTATGTACAATATCCTTCGTTTTTCTCTTCCTGAATTTTTAGGAGGTCGAATAAGAGAATTGGGGTTGTCGTCTCGCTCGCTCACTCTCTTGTCTGCTTTTTCATGAAATTGTGTACATTGAAAAGTAATACAAATAGAAAGGGAGCAGCAGCAGAAGTCAAGACACCTTTCACTCTTTCTCCCTGTACTCTCCCTCCAAATAGATGTTTGCGATACGGATGTATTTACCTCAAATAGCAGTAGATCTTTACCAGATATCTTCAAGTAAGCTATTACCAGAACATTTTCACTTGTGTTCTCCCTAAAGATATATACACGCATTGATACGTATCAACACTTTCTGAGGTAGTAGACTACTGGTGTGTTGTGTTTTACACGACAATGACGATAGTACTTATTCTTTGAAGAAAGGAAGAATCGATATCTGTCACTTTATTTTGCACACGTAGTGTTTACTTGGTTTTTGTAATAAAATATCTGCCAGTTATCTTGCTTGCAATATTTGCCAGAAAAAATCAATTTCCAGAAAAACCCGAAGAAAAGTATAGGTAGGCATGCATTTTTGCGCTTCACAGCCTGAGAAATGGAACAGATTTGTCCTCTCGCTTCCTCCTTTTACATTTTCTGATATTCATCCTTGTATCTCTTATTCGTGACGATGAACAACAACGAAAATGAAAATAAGAAGTTTCCCATTTCACACTTTTATGCATGCTTTTGAGTCTCTCCGAAAAGATCTTCATATATTTACTCAGCAGAAAGAGTGTAGCAGCGAAATAATCAAATTGAGACATTGAAAATACTTGGAACAGAGAAAATAAGCTCTGATACATACAAAATCGGTTATAAGGAGTAAAATATGTTGTTGATCTATATTCTAGCACTATTTTTATACACAATTTTGATATTTTTTATACTTATTTCACGTTTTCGTGTTTCATAAACGATACCTTCCTGAAATACACTAAAAAACATTAACAGCACGTTCTTCGTTGATGTTGCTGTTGATATCATTTGGAGCATGAATGCTTACGTTTGTTATGTGACTCCGCGAAACAATCCATTCCATTATATCTTGGTCCTCTTCCTTCTTGGCTCCTTGGGTAATTGGATGGAAAAGTATTGAAGGATGATAAAGTTCCATATAAAAAATTCAGCATGTAAAAGGAATCCAATCCCTTGATAGTCATTATGTTCACACATATACACATCCAAAAACCTATTGATAGAGACCTACGGCATGAATATATTTTTTAACTTTAAAAGTACTCCTCACTTTTTGTCGCAGTCAGTTGGTTGGTGAATTGGTGGTTGGATACGTTTTGCTGTTGCGTCTGATTGTGCAAGCGTCAAATTCTTCTCTGGATTCCCTACAATTCTCGAATTTCCCTTTACGAAATAGTGTTTGCGTGCAGATACATTTTTACACGTATAGACAATATGTTTGTCGTAAATTGTATGTTTGTCCTATAATGGTGGGCATGGGCATGTATGTTATTGGCAATTTAATTTAGATTTAGTGTTCCCTTGCATCTGCATTTGCATATTTGACTAGAATCAACTTCTGTGGATGTTTTTGCCATATATATTAGAATGGGTCGATAGTTCTGGTACAGTTAATCCTTGTCTCTGCTATAATCGTCTAGTAAAATATCTAGTAGTATCTAAGCATATGCGTAAACGAAAAAAGATAAGTTTAAAAAAGCATTTATCCTAACTGGGTCCTTACCCTTTTCCTTGGCTCACTCACATTTTTAAATTCACCAATCTCCGATGAGACATTGGTGACAGTGGAAATAAAACCTCACTTTTTATCCTTCTCCTTTCGCTTTCTTCTCACTCATTGTTTCCTCTCTTTCCTTTTTTGCCTTACTTGATTCTTTTGTAAAGTGTTCATTCTTCTGATATTACATACATTTGTACCAAAGGACTTACCCAATGAATGAATGAGTGCCAGAAGAAAACATATATGGAAATAAGGGAAAATTTCGTATGGTTCTTTGGTTTAATAATATACCTCAATAATAATTGCAAGGATGCTGTTTGGTCTGGTGTGAGAAGAGTGAAACGAAAGCCTAAAGAGAGGGGTTGGGAGAAATTTTCTCTTTTGCAAAATTAAAAGCCATCATTTGCTTCACATCGGTGAACACAAAAGGAAACTTTGCAATGAATGTGAGTGAATGAATATCGGCACACATACAGATACGCAGCAAAAGTCGCTCCCTCCCTCCTCGCAGTTTTTTATTGCACTGGCTTAATATATGTTCCTCCAGTTTCCAACTCCGCGTTTGGAACTCGAGAACATGTGTGTGGGTCGGTGATGTGATGGTTTTCCTTTTTTCTCATTTGACAACAAATGTGCGTTTCTGTGGCGGTAGTATGAGTATGAGCCATGAACACAACGTTGCTGATGATGAGCACGACAGCACATGATTACTGCCATGGGGTCTCTGACTCTTGCTTTTATTGTGCTGCTGCTGCTCCCACCACCACCACTATTACTCCTGTGTACATTACTTGCACACAGTACATCACAAATTGGGAGAAATACATTATTTTATGTACCTAGCTATTATATTCCAGTGCACACTTCCACATCGTTTTTCCTATTCTCCAAATCCATTCGCAAATATGTCACATACGCAGCAGCAACGGAGCGCCACCGATGAGAAAGGATACTTTATTTTTCACAAAGGGACAACACGAACGAACGCAGTTCCCAACTTGCATGGCAAAAGCAGTAGTAGTAGTAGCAATCCGATAACGAGCGTTTCTAGTTAGAAGCCAAGCCACTGCTACACATTTCTATTACTTTTGAGGAAGGGAGAAAGGGAAGCAATATTAAAGTGAGTGCATGAACGAACGGATGACATGCATAATATGGTTCGTCCCCTAGAGGTTAACTACATTATAACTCGTATCTTCTCCTTTGTGTGTCTGTGCCGTAATGTCATTGTGTGAGTTTGTATAGGTACATATAATAGCAAACTATTATTAAAACAGAGTAACACACATGCAAGCATACCCATCGTCCGTCTTTCTCAGAAGAGAATTTGGCGTTTGCTGTAAAGTATGAACTTTGTGCATTCACTCACCATCCACTATAATATAATATTATAACGGTTGAGAAGCATAATGCCCATTCATTGTGGATGGTATCAGAAGAGCTAAAAATAAGAAGCGGAACATGTACCACAACCACCACCTCCGTTACTCTATTATCATTCTGGGTGGTGGTGGTGGTGGGAGCAAGCAAAAATTATTAGAAAGCTTGAAATACGAAGTCTAATGGCGATGATGATTAGAGATAGGGAAAACCAAAAGGGCTTTTCATTTTGCAGTGTTGCTTTCACAATAATAAAGGAAAATGTGGAAAACGACTTAGCACGAAGAGTTGAGCGGGTCTTGTGCTGGTAATAGTATTGTCGCAAAGTTACTATCAAAAGGCGACATATGGAAGGTCATTTGCATAGCAAATAATCAACGGAATATTCATGGTCCCTAGACAAAGATGACGGCTTTGTCGAACTGACTAATATCAGCTCACGTAATACAATACAATATATTAGCTGAACTACAAATACACCAGTCTACTATTCACAACCAAAAGAATTAAGTCTTGTATTATGTACCGTGTATTTACTTTCTCTTGCTTTCACTCTGTAAAAACTGCTCTCCTGATATTATATTGTGCAGGCTTTGAAAACAAACGCATTATTCGTGTGGGAGCAAATACATACTTCATAATCCATCCATAAAGTCGACCCTGGAAATCCAAATTACTTCAGTATATCGTATAGTTCTAACTGTTTTAATCTGTCTTAGAAAATGAGTACGTGTCTGACAACAGCAAACAGTTAAATTTTATCACGTGGCGTTTGAATAGGTTGGGAAATGGTAACACTAAAGTCATACTAAAGTTATTGAACTTTTAAATGTCATGAGTTGCGTGTGTGAGTTCACCATGTTGTGCAAACTTTGAAGCGCTAACTTTAGAAACTGATATTTGAATGCCAAAGATGTGTGAAGTGCCCACGTTTTTAAAATTGTACAGTAACTATTCTGCCTTTTATACCATGACCTTCGGCATATTAATTATTTTGTAAGTCATATTGACTTTGAATAATCCTTTTGTGACTCTAATTCCGATGAAGGTAGCAAAAAGAAAATATTTCTTTAAAAGTATATAGGCTATACATACGTACAGCACTAGTCAGAGTTTGTTTTAAATTTCGGCATCAAACCTTCCCAACTCCTTCATGTTGCTAAAATATTATACGTGATTATTATTTTTTTCTGCTTTAGTATGCAAAACACTGGTTAAGCTTAATTTTAGTAGCCAGGGTTCAAGTTTTATTCATCAAATTAACGTGCAGCCGTGAGTATATTTCCTAGATCCTCGGATTGAACCAGTATTTGCGTAGGTTGTATGCAGGCTGTAGGCTACGCTGCACAGCCAATTTTCACGATTGTCAACTCAACTACATTAGTTTACTGTGTGCATAGATTGTTGAATAAGTTACTTTTACAAAAGAGGTAGGAAAGCCAACCGCTTGTTTGCTTTTATTAAAGCTTCTGTCATTTTCGAGCTATGATGATGACTGTGATATCAATGCTGTAATGCGATGGGTGGGATGATGATGATAATTTTCAGTAACGAAAGAAAAGGCTTTTTGCTGGTCTAGTAAAACCATATTTATGTCCGCCTGGGGAAAGCATAATAACAGTATACATTTATATTTCCACGATCCAGCTAAATCCAAACTCAAAAGGACATTTACGGTTTGACGCGGGGCGTATTGATACTCAGTAAAAGAAAGTAAAGTTTTCATAAGTGAAAGCTACTATATTAAAACTTGAATGAGACGGTAAGGCACAATCGATTTTAGTTGGTAGGAGCACAACGAATATAAAAGAAACCTTTGTTCGTCGTACTTTTGAGGAAATCTGGACAAGACAAAGTGTGTAGATAGATAATACTTACAAACCCGCAATTTATAATTTCCTATGAGTATATTTAGAGATTGTAATACCAGTAGTTTAGTATAAACTGGAAGTCAGTGAACTGCTACTCTTATTCCAGTATATCTGAATACATTGTGTGATGTTGTGACAGGGGAATCTTCTTGTTCCTCACTTTTCATTAGTTGAGGAGGCGGAAAGACACGGTGAAATGTGGGATGGTTTTTGGTTTTCTGATAATTATCTGCACGTGTCTCTTTCTCATTTTGCTTAAAACTAAACAAAAGTCTGGGTAAATATTTTATAGATTGGATGTAACCATTTAGTTAAATCGTAGTTATTGCAAAATACGTGCAACCCACGAAAGTCTTGTTGTATATGAAGACATGACAGTCTGAAAGGGAAATGGAAATAACAGATATTAACATTTGCACATGGGCATAATATATACTTGCTTCTCATTATAGACCGCCCGACCCTGGTCTGATATGTTGTTCCACTAAACTTGTTACAAGTCTGCTCTAATAAGTCACGACTGACTACCTACCAATACTAGTCAACACATGACACATGTAAAGTTTTGGTAATGGAATGCTGGTGATCTTTCACTTTCTACTGAGCTTTCTCTATATTTACTAGACTATTATTTTGAGTCGAAAGTTGAATATGAATGAATACTACTTTTATATGTTAGGTGATCTTGAACAAATTTTGTTCATGCATCGCTGTATGTTGACATAATTATGGTGGCTGTCACGAACTTGAAGTTTTGGTCGTATATATCTTATCAACAAAATAGGCTGGGAAACTGAAACATGGATACTCACATGAGAGCAGCTTTCAATTTATTTCTGCAGGCTGAAGACCAAAATATATGCCTATGTAGAGGTACGCCTGGGCAAACTTCTACGTTTCCTTGTTCAATGTTCATTGACGTATCTTTTTGCTGCCAAGTGTATAGAAGTGAGAGCAATCATCTTTTGTGTACTTCAATTTCATGTGTCTTTTTAATTCTCCCATGTCCTTTTTTGCTGTCTGAATCTCCCTTTTCACTTCCATCATTCTGTTGTTTGACTTTCTGTCACATTTTCAACAAACTTTCGCCGAGCGTACAAAATATCTTACTTCAAAACTGAAGATTTCTTATTTTCAGGTGTACCCTATACATATACACATGACTAAAAATACTGAATGTAACTGCCTTCCTGCTTGATGTAACATTTCTTGTTTGCTGGCTTCAAGGTATTTTTCCTTTCATTCCCATTACCGCTGTGTTGTTGCATGCGTTTATTTACTCAACATTATTCAGCAACCTTTTGTTCGTTCTCGGTTTTTTATCTGCTGTGTATATCTGTACTCATTTTCGGTAGAGTGGGTACTCGAACTCCAGTCCAGGTATACATATTATTACAAGTATACAAGTATGTTGTATAACTTTGGCCCATACTCAACACAAGATACTTTAACGAGCACAAACTCCAGTAGCCATTATCGCTTACTCCTAACCAAACCAAGTTCACATTAGCGTTATTGTCACGATTTTTCATTTCCTGAAACTACTGCTCCAAAAATTGAGTAAATATAACATAGTTTACACGTGAGTAAGAAAACAAACTATGAGAGTCTCATATATGTTATGGTGTTCACAAAGTTTTCGCTGAAATTTACTTTGCTAAACAATTTCGAGCTGTGTTCTTTTACCAGGATTTATTATTTGGGTTCAATATAAAAAACAAACGTAGAAAAACAAAGCAAAATAATGGGTACAGGTAAATTATGTTATGTAAAGTGTTACTTTTTCGAGCTTTCTAAAGCATGATTCAAAACTGGAAGAGTTCAATAAAATAGAATAACATACATACTTACCAAAAGCGGGAATTAATAGAAGAATACTAAATTGGAAGAGAAAATCATTGAAGTATATGTTACATACCTAAGCCGCAAGTGAAAGAGATGAGTAATGAACAATTCTGACTAAGCTGAGAAAGGCCATGCACCTCTAGCAATAGTGATATCCTTGTAAATATATACCTACATAATAATGAGAGTTGTCCTTGGGGCTATAATTACACAAAGTGAACTATCTGTTTTCCTTGAAAGCGATCCTATTGTTAGTTCATTAACCTTAATAAAACTCAAAAATATCATTATAATGGAGTGGCTCTTTCCCAGACACATCTAAACGCACATGCACGCACCACTTTCTGACGTTTTTATACAGTTGACAGTTGTTCTTGTCTTTGTTTTCACAAAGGACTGTGAACACGTATACACATCCATAATGTTATCTATACATAATACTCCCTTACTCAAATTACATAGGAAAGGAGGAACATGTCATTATTATCTCCATCGTCATCATCGTCATGCCTCACTATCATTATAGTTATCAGTGAACTCGTTGCGCCATACAGTCTGGTAGGATAGCATGCGTAACGACATGAGAGTGTCGTGAAGAAATACCTAAATACCTAAGCTATTTTGGCATTAACAGTCGCCCTCAATTACAATTCTCCTTAGCATATTTTACAACGACTTGAGACGTTGACCATGGCTTGCCAAGTTTAATCAGGCAAGAAAAATGGAGAGAAAAGAGAGAGAAAGAAAGTTTCTTAAATTGTCACAAGCCCGATGAAACCGCTATATATTTAAGTCATTTGTCTATCAAACTGTTTGTGTTCAAAGTACTCAGAACATTTGTTACACTTGCACATGCTCATAAAATTCATAACAAATGTAGTTTGCAGCTCACATAATTTTTAAGGAAAAATGAGAGTGAAGGAGTTAGCAAAGCGAGAAAAAACGTTTCATAACAATTCTACACATTTTTCGAATAAAATTACCAAACAAATTAAAAATCACACGATCCGTTTGCTATTTTAAGCTTCATTCACTGCAATTTACTTTCTCATGTCCATGTTTGTATGTCACAAATTAGAAATTGAATTCGTAAAGTTCACGCATACCAAGAACGGCAACGCAAAGCCAATGAAATCTATTATTAGGGGACAGAACACTTTAACAAATGTTGGTGTAAGTATGCGTTCATTCTAATTTTGCGGGCATGCAAGCCAACGTAAAACGAGTGACAGTTGACGGTTGATGTCTGCGAATTTTTATTGTTATGCTAGTTTGCGATTCCACCTCTGCGTGCGTGTGTGTAAATATCAAACGATGTAGGTACTTCATGTAGTACTACATATAGTAGTATGCAGATGACGTTTATATTCTTTTATACACATCTCCGTATAATGACGAGCACAATAAGGATGTATATTTATTACCTATTACTTGCGACACGCAAAACTACACAAAAGTTAAGCTGGAAATATATGTGAACTGCTTACAATAATATGCGTTCAGTTTTTGTTACACTGTTGTAGACTTTCCCTGGGGAGGATATTAAATTCAACACATGGCATGTAAAATGAAAATTAATTATTGAATAAATAAATACGAAGAAATGACTTTTTTGTGGAGGTCGAAGGAAATTATGTCAGAGGAAAAATGCGTAGCCCCGTAAAATTATACGTACGTTTAGTTTCATATCCCAGTATTCTTTGGGAGGCTATGAGCGAAAGGTTATTATGTTATTATAAAAGTCCGAATATGAGTGTATTTTGCTTGACATGCTTGAAGGAAGCATAGATTCTCAAACAAATAATTCAAACTCTATGAAGGATACACTACACTAGGGTAAAAAACACGTGTGAAATGGAAAAACAACCTTTTAAACCTGAATTATGTATTTTAATTTGATATGAAGGGGAGAAGAGGTACCCTGACCCTTCTTAAGCATTATAAACTTTAAACTCCTTTAGATGAAAAGATGGTGAATAGAGGTGTCCCAATTAGTGTTAACTTACAATAGCTTGTAATATTCAGCACCATGAAACTTGAGACGGTAAGTAAAACGAGCACATTAAACATGCCACTGTACATGATAAAGTATGCAAAAGTGTCCTCTGGTCCTTTTGACATTTCATGAGTGATGTGTTGTTTTTAAATAGAATTATTGCTCATTTCCACAAGCTCAGTCAGTAACTGCCATATTAAAATAATTCATTTTGAGGTGTGCTAGTGAACTTTAGTCAAATTGTGTACTGCTGTGAAGTTTTTACTTGGACACTTTGTTTGTAAATACGCGCAGTGGTAGTTCTTTAGTTTGAAAATGGGCTACCTAATAGGATTTGTTTCATATTCATACAATATTCTGTAATTTTACTCGAGGAAGTCTCTTCTCTTATTTAGCTTATTATGTTTGCCAGGTGATTTTAATAGTAGCATTTTTATTGTCACAAATAGAAGATATGTAATAAGTGCCATATTATGACAGATAGATTAGACCACTCACCGCGGCAGGTTGCTTTAATGCTAGCTTTTGGTCTGACATAAAGGGCAAGGAGGAAACCCCATGAACGATACTTTGTTTGGCTAATGGCTGCAGTCCTCCGCATGAAATACGTTAATATTAGTACGTACTACGTGCACTAATACGGAAACACACTTATTATACATTTACTGTAAACACATTTTTAATCCTCCCTATCGACATTTAAAATGAACTTGACTTAATGAGTTGGCGATTTAAAAACGCTATAAGCTCATTTGTCAACCGCGTCTGGAAATTGATCCGCTCCTGCTGACAGCCCATGTTGCGTAAGTGGCACATGCTCACAATAAAAACTCTTGATAAGTTTGTAGCAGTAATTCCAAAAATATTTCCCATGAAAGAAAAAACGCCAGCACAAAAGTATCGCACATTTTTAGTTGAATGAGGTACTATAAATATGTACATACATATAAAAAATGCTAGACTACAGACTGGACTCATACCTTGAGTGTAAATTCCATTTGAATATCAAAAATGTTCTTGCTGTTCGTACCTCTTATTAGGCATGCCGTGACTGAGGACATTAATACCATCAAAGTTTATCTGGCGATATGGGGAAAAGTAGGAAATTTGCCAACTTACTTAATCTACACTAAATAAATTCTGACAATTGGAATGCAAAATAGCAAGTGAGCAGGCCACTTACGGGTTTTACTATTCTGCATCAAGTACGACGTGAATGAGTAACTGTCTCTACATGTCTTATATGGTACATGTTATAAGTTGCAAGATAATCATAGTATTAGAGTGATCGGTCATTCATCTTAAATCTTACAATTACGTTATATCTAGTTTACTACGAGTGATTTCCAAATTGCGTATATTATTTTCATTATGTATGTATAACAGCAATTTATTGTTGTGAAACCATCGTCTGCCGAGTATACATACAATGATTAGTATGCATTCAGGGCAATAAGTTTTACAAACCAATTGCAAATACCTTCCATCAAGTCGTGTAACCAAAAATGAAAAACATATCTAGTATACTCTTCCAAGCTATACTTACATACATAAACGCAATTACTGCGTATACGCCAATTTGAAGTGAAAGTATTATCTATTTTAATAAAATGCCAAAAGCGACAATGTCACATGGAGTCAGTTAAAGTTGCAAAGAGATCATGAAAAAATAATCTGGTTATCAAAATGGGAAGGTGTGACTACTTCGGATAAACTGTCACACTACATTTATGGGAGTTTTTGCATAAAAGGGTATTGAATAGGCTACATCATGCATAGGAAAATATATGTGCTCTTGTGTTTATACGTATAAATAAATAATTTCAGTTCAAGTTTTGTTGTTGTTTGCGCTACTTCCCTTTCCCTTTTCCTCCCTTGAATTACTCAAAAAGTAAGTGTGACGTTTGTCTTCATGTTTTATTTATTTTCACCACGACTTGCACAACTTACTAAACGAAAAAGAGGAAGTGAAAGTCGACCTGTGTTTAAAACTTTTAGTTTTTTCAACATCCTAATTCTTGAGGGAGAATAAAAGTAGTAGCATAAATAGGTATTAAGAGACCTATTTACATCCACACCACACTAAACTAATACTACCTGGTTAATATACCATGATGGTACACAAAGGGATAGAAAAAAGTATAAAAAAGAAGCGTTTTGCAATTTTCATTTTCCATTCCAAAACACAAAATACTACCACATGCATTTGCAAATACAGCGTACTATAAATCTGCTCATTCTTTTCTCGTCGTTCTCGACAATTGTCGTTTGTCGTTGCCGTGCATTTGTTGTTGTTTGGATGCGACCGTTATGATGATGTTTTACAAGGAGTACAATACAATGTTCATCACGGGATACTAGTATTTTTATTTTTGTTATTGTACTAGATTTACTTTTAACAAATTTCATTTTTCAACCTCTTGTGAAATTTGTAAGTAAAACTAAAATATCAGCTATGTACGTGTACGTTTATACATAGCTGGATTGTATGCATGACATATTTTATGTAACGCGATGTTAGGTGATGTAAGTAAAAAGCCAAAGACCAAAATTAAGCTTAACCCCTTCATTTCGCGAAACCCTGAGGTCAATTATAAACACAAAGCAGAGAACGTTTCTTTGCTTGTGTGTATAATCATAATAACTACCTCCTCTGTGAGTGTAAGTGGTTGTTGTTGTATTATTAGTTGTAGTTGCAGCAGTAGCGGTTGTCGGTCGAGATTTATATGTATTCTAATTCTAACCTTTGTACAGATGACTCGCATTTACATTTGGTTTGTATTCCATTCGGATTATTTTCATATCGTACGTAGGTGGAAATATTAAATCTTTGCTTCTAACTATCAGCTATGTATGCTTGTGTATCAAAACATTCAAAACACATTTATTCGGCTGTCATGTTGTAATACATAGTACATAGCCTTGTGCAAACAACACGGCAGCATGCACACTTTCGCATTACTTAAGTTGCAATATCATATCACTATTTCAAATCAGACTTTGTTAGGTCTAGCAAAATGAGCTGTGAAGACAGAGACTTGTGCACAATCAAATAATGAATGTTACATATGTATACATATAAGCTGAAACAATGGTACGTTCGGTTCTGGATTAATTACTAAGCATACCTGAGTATTATTTCAATACACAAATGATTCATGTGTGCGTAGTTCGTGTAGTGTTCTAGTAGTAAAAACAAACTCATCTCTAGTCCTTAAGTCCAACCCGTCACCCTAAATTTTGGCTTCACGTTGGATGCTATTGTATCAATTCAAACATTATTGCAATTGCAACACACGGATTAGTTCAATCATTTCTGAAGTTTTTCCTTCCACCAATACATCCGTTCAAAACTTTTTGCACTTTTCTCGTGTCGTATGTAGTTTGAGCAAAACATCATTTATTTCGAATTTTAAGAAATCTTGAATGCATTGTGCTTTCTTCACGCAGGTATCTATATCATTACATTTTGTACAGAATGAGATTATACTGGCTCCAAAGCACCCTCCGCTTGACCAATTGAACGACGCTTGCTATTCATAGAACTTCATAAAACCTTGGCCGACCGACCATTACGTCAAAAGGTAAAAACGTGAGCAGTTAATAATATACCACAGTGTAACTGGTATTTAACAGAGTTTACCAAAAGAAACGAAAACATTCGTGTTGGAACACTATACATACGTTTATTAATGCATGCATATACATACATTTTTTGGCATATCACGTACATGATGCAAATAACATCAGTGGTAGATTCAAGGTATGCCTACATTCATCGACATTTTAGCAAAAAGTAGAAAATTACTCATTGCACCTTTTCCTTCTAAAAGTATATACTACACATAACCTGCTTTTTGAGTGTAGCAACACTTGCAAATATAAAGCATACACTATAATTAATATGACAGATGGGCCAAGTAAAGTATATAATATTTATATTTCACCATCCTCAGTAAAGAACGCACTAATACGAGAGAATGCATTCATCAGCACACATAAAGGTAGAACTTCACTTTTCTTCTCTTTATGCACCCGTCACGGTATTAAGAGTTAGGTGCCACTTTGCCTTCTCCGATTCCAGTCACTCCACTGCCTCTGCCAGTGTAACGTTTCGTTCTATACACTTCCTGCTGTTCAATTCACAGCATTGCATCACACAAACAGAGTATAAAAGAAGGAGGCAAACCAACCAAACCCACATTTTTTGGAACCTTTTTCAGTTTTAAAAGCGTGTACACGACAGCAAAGGACCACGACTAACCAACCACACCATGCAGACGAATCAGGAGCAAGAGAAAAGACCAAACCAGAGCCAGCCTAGGCGGCTGTTTGGTTTTCCATGGTATTTTGGTGAAACCCATCAACCTACATTTTCTCTCTTCCGTCCGTCCGTCCTCTTCTTTTCCCTGTAACAGCAACAGAAACAGTCGCTGAGTGTGAAAATAGCATAATGTCTGTGTGTTTGCTGAAAAAAATAAGGAAGGCATGACTGCAAAAAGCAGTGGTGATGGTGACTACTGTAGTAGCAGAGTCCTTTTTACTCCCTCTCTCACGGGACTATAATGTTCATGGTCCCATTAGTTAAGTTCCTCTCTCTTTTCGTTCACTCATTCGCTTTTTTTACAAACTTAAGCCCTTCGTCTTTATACTTGAAATGTTTCTCAACGCTTCTACGTCCTTGTTCATTCAGTAATATGTAGTTTAGTTGGTTGATGTGTGCAAAAAGTTTTGTCAGAAAATCCCCATATTACAACCTGCTAACCAACATTATACGTTTTTAATGTATTGCACGCCATGCTCTTTCGTCCTTTTTTCTCTTGTTTCCTTCGTATGGTATTGATATAAACATATTCTCTTCATATGACTGAACCAAACGCCACACTTTTTTGCACGCTACGACCGCATTGTCGCCGCCACCGCTGTAGTTCAAATTGCCACCTATAGAATTTAGACTCCGCGTATGTACAACAACATATTTTCACGTTTCACGAATCTATCCTTATCATCGTCATCGTCATAAACCTCAACAGAAAAGACCATCCATCCATAGTAGCACACGTAAAAAATTGCTTGTATGAACTGTGAACCGTGTGTACTTGCCTATTTTTTACTGTCTTGGTGCACATTTTTAAGACGAAGAAGGACCATTTGAATGTTGTCGTACATTGAACATGGAGTGTAGATAAAATACAATCCTAAATACGTGTGGGGTGGGCTATGGTGTACATTAAACACACTAGAAATATAAAAGAAAGGAAAAAGGTACATGCTCCTTTGGTCATACATACGAACATACGTTAGTATTTCTAACTTTCGCACAACTTTTTTTTTCTTTAGAAAGTAAACCGATATCAGTTGCTGAAGAGAGACTTTCTCGTCATATTTTCTGAAACTGCTTGTGCTTCAAACAACAGAGCTCTACTATCTACTTTCACCATGATGTTTGATGTTGGTATTTCCATTCAGAGCAACACATCTCATTGCATTTTTGTCGTATTTTGTTAGAAGTTCTCTTCTTTTCTTTACCTTTCCTTCCCGCCCTGCTTTCTTCTCCTTGCTTTTCTTTTAATGTTTGTTACCGCTTTCCGAATGACGACTACAACCAGAACGACGATGGTAATCGTCAATGCAATGATTACTCTGTCCTCTCTTTTCTCTCCAAGCAGTTCCAAAACTCGTATAATACACGTTGAAACTTTTAACCTACATTATGTAATATATGTGGTAGCCGTGCCGTTTGACTTTCTCTACTTGTAGTAAGTTCAGAGCCCCTCTCGTTTCTTCTTACATTTCATAGATATTGTTCAGCCTATTCCTATAATGTCTCCTTTTAGTTACTTTTCTCTAATATAGATGTGCAGAAAAAGAAGACTGTAAGAAAACCAGTTAGTGGAAATATCCCTAATGCCCTTCTGCACACGATCGCACTAAAAAGTGTACATGCTATATGACCGTATAAGTGATATTATGACAGAAACACTAGTATTGAATATATAATACCAGGAAAAAGAAACATCTGCTTGATTGTGTACTCTTAAATTCGGCATTTTGTATTCTGTTGCGGTAAAGGCGAAAGGAGACAGAGAAGCATACATACTCTTCTACACTCGATAGTAAATACATATTTCGGTGTCTTAATGTGTAATATAAGCAGTAAACTTAGAACATGGCTTGGCCTATATCTTCGCCATCATTGTCCTATACTCAAAGGGATATATTCACACACGCACGCTTTCTTTTTTTACTTTCTCTCTGTAGCAAAAACCACCCTGACTTACTGACTGACTTGCTGTGCTAGTAGCTTTTGGCGGGGAATCTTTTATTATTACAGCAAGTGCATTGTATCTTTGTTAGCGTCTTACTATTAGTACCACTCGTCGGCAATTCCACTACCTTTTAACATTTAATGTGTCCAGAGAGAGAAGCACAAAAGCCGCCGATAGTTACACAACTGCCAACTACTTACTCCACTACTTGTTGTAGTTGCTCTTTTTTTGGTCACATGTCTTTCTGTTCTCTCCTAACAACTTGGACTTTAATGACGACCAAAATAGGAGAAGGAGGATGTTGATGACTGTTGATGGCGATTGCATGTTTCTTATTCTTGTGTTGGAACGTCTCGAGCACACTACTGCTGTCACCCATATATGTACAGTTTTTATATATTAATTGTGTATTTTGTTTTCTCTTCCGCTTTCTTATCTATCTTCTTTTTTTACGTCCTACTTCTTTATAAACGCTTTTAGTTTTTTTGCCAAGGAGGTGGAATGTAGGTAATTCCAGATATTGTCAACTTAAACGAGGAAATAGAAAACGAGAAAAAGTCATGATGACAAAAGCGCGTGTATGACACAGTCACGGTGAACTAACTCCATTGTTATTTACAGGACTAGCGAAGGAAACTATTCGTTGTGCTATGATCGCTGTGAATAGAATGGAAATCTGAAGCAAACACTCCTACGGTATCGTAAAACTGCGTGGGAGTAAAATGTATCTATTTTGCACGCGATGCTTTCATAAGAAGCTCTACTACTCGCTTCAAGTCACTCGCTCATCACTCTCGATTCCTGTGCTTGTTTATAAATGTGAAATCCGTGTGACAAAAGAAGCGTATGGAGAAGCAAATAACAAAGTACATTTATATTATCGTTTCAATCTATATGGAATTTGGGTTATCCTATTGTAGCATGATCATCAATGCGACCGTTTGCTTCATTTCCGGAAAATTTTCTCAGGAATTATATGTATGCATTGTAGTACTACTTGAGCAGGAAAATTGTCTTTTCTGTTCTCACAAAAACGAGGGCAGAAGGATGGAGAAGAGCGAAACTAAAAGCGACAACGTCAAAATAAATAAAAACTGCTACTTTGCAGTTTAACGAAAATTGTGACAAAAGGGAAAGGCTTATCCTTTTCTTTTCTTTTTTCTTTAAAAAAACATATTTCTATTTTAAAAGTATCCTGTAAATGTTCTCAGAAAATAGATACAAGCAAAGCAGAGCTCAGGCTCAGGTACGTATGAGAAAAAATACAATATAAATCTGAAATTCGGAGACAGATAGGAAACCGTATTGTCAACTGTTCCGACATTTAAGGCATTTTGAACAATGATGCGACTTGTTACATTACTTATAACAAGACTTATTAGGAAAAGCTTTTTTCTCTTCCTGGATGCCTTTCTATTCGGATTATTATTTACAGATACGGAAATGTGTATGAAGTAATCCTTTGTAAAATTGCTATTGTGTTGAGAGTGCGAAGAAAGATGATTGTGGAGACATAGTTTCATGTATGTATTTTAGGTCGATTCTCGAAAAAATTCTAATAGCCGAGCGAGCGCACAAGAAAAGAGATTTTTCTGTGATGCTGATTGTGTGTGCAAAAGATGATATGAATGAATGGATTTCTCAAAGAAAAAGCGAAAGATGCTGAGAAATACGAAGAAAGAGCAGACGGAGAGATGGAAAATGACTATTATTTGAAATGAAAGGAATCAAGTATAAAAAGTAGGTAAGATGAAAAGAAATGGAAAATGTGTATAAGATGGAATAAAGCTTAGTGAGAAAGGCAAACTGTGTATAGGAGGACGAGTTATACGGGATTAAATTGGGTTTTCAAATTCCACTGGAGTAACAAGCATACCATAAGGAAAGAAAGCTTTAACAGCAACTCAAGAAGTTCTATTTGTATCGAAAGGATGAAAAATCTAAAGTAATGTTAAAACTTTAGGTGTATGTCTCGTAAGAGCCATTTCTGCAACAGTGGCAGCATCACAATAGCTAATACTAAAGTCGGTAAGCTTGTGGATGCAGTGTACAAGTAAGTAAAATTCAAAATCCTTGTTCAAAACTTTGTATACAGGATAACCAACGAAAATACAAGCATTTCAAACACACTTAGGTATTTATGCTCTTTCGTTACAGTGTTTGTTTTTTTCTGTAAAAATAATTTGCATTTACAAATCTTCTTTGCTTATTTTGTTTTCTGGATGTCAAAGTACGGAATTTACAATAGATAAAGTGGAGTTGAAAAGACCATTCACAATGTGCTAAAATATTTAATTGTTGCAATTATAGTTTTATAGCATCATTATGTAAAAACAACTACATATTACTCGACGTTTCGCACATAATATTACATTGTGCATACACATAAAGTTGCAACATATTTGCTATTGCAAATTTAATGCAAATGTTTTAAACATTGCATTATACACTGTGGGAGATTAAAGAAATTGCATGTTTTGCAGTTCGTGATTTATGAAAGTTAAGGTACTTATTTAGCATGGTTTATAAAGAGAAATGACAAAAGAAAATAATGTAGTATTTCACTTTGAATGTTGTATATATGTAGGCTGCAAACAACTTTTCTATAAATATAAGCATTGTACTGCTGCATATACTGTTACATTTGAAACCTAATCATAAACTTCAAGATATCAGTGAATCCGTCAACTCTTAAGTATCTTGAGTGAAACGTTTTCAAGTGCTTTGTTTCTTAATTTTTCATTCTATAAGTAGCGTATGACAATGTGACAAGGAAAGTTTTCCAGCATCGTTTTAAAACTAGTCGTGTTCGTGTACTATGCATTCGTTTTGTGCTAGCAACGTCGGAAGTCAATGCAATTTACAAGGCCAAGGGACAAAGCATAAAGTCAAATTTGACTTCCAGTACGAAACACCAAGTATACACGTTCTATTTTTCCTTATTCTGGCACACTTATGCAATATAGAGCACATCTATCTGTTGTTATTATTTCTTCATGACAAAGTTCGCTTTAAATTTTTGCTCATTATATTATACAAAAAATAAGACGAATGACACATTTATGAATTCTTTCCTCTTTCTTCCTTTACAACGCATTACTATTATTATTACGACTACGAGCGACCCATAAATCAAAATAAATGCTCCACATTGCCACTTCATTAAACTTATATGAGACAGGGATGAAGTGTCATCAACAAGGTCCTTAAAAAGATGACATACAATTTTGGAGAATGAGAGAACAGTTGTGTACGTACATACATGAGCTGGGAATTTCGGATGATGACGACGATGATGATGATGATATGGTACCCCCACACTCCACACGTTCTTCTCTTCTTTCCATTTTCGATGTATACACACTCACAACAGACAAACATAACGGTTATTGCAGTTTGCAGTATAGAACAGCAAAATACTTGAGACGAAAAGCTTTCCTTCCTTCCCCTCGCACACTACACAACACTCTGGATATTATGATGATGTGATGATGCTAAAAAAAGAATATGGTAGTAGCATAAAGAAATAGTAGTAATATTATCATCATCATCTTTCGCAGTTGTATAATATGAGTAAGTGGCAAAGTCTCGCCGGGACAAACACATACATTTTCGTCGTAAATGTTCCGGAGAAACAAGATGCTCACATATTCAAGTATTATTATTTTGCACAAGCAAAAGAGAACCTATATGAATACAATGTATTAAGTATACATATTATATACATATTATAATGTTTTGTAAACATACATGTTTGTATGCGATATGCAGACCCAACTAATGCATCTTAAAGCACATGGTTATCGTTATCATCACACGCTGCCTTGCTCCTTTCTGCTCTTCTTCTTTTCCTTTCTCGCCCTGTGCCAACTGCCAACAACAAAAATAATGGCACAGAAAAAGAACTCTGGGATCTTTTACTACTCCTGGGCTAATTTGGTTCAGTAGACGGACTTATACCATAAATGGTCTCTCTTTATAGTGAGGCGTATATGGTGTGCATAGAAAGCAGAGAGGATTTCTACATGACGGTCATGCATACTGCTTTAGGTACATAAGACATTTTGTAAAAGTTTTTTCCCCAGACTTTTCCTTCGAGTTTGTAAATATGTTTTTCTTTGGTGTGGCCCAATGGTGGTGGTAGTGGTGTTGGTGAAATGAGACGAGAAATTTGATTGCACATTTTTTATTATAGCTAGTCAAGAGAAGAAAAACTGGTTTGCCAGCTCTTTTCCTTGTTCAACTCTGGTTGAGCTTCATTAATGAAAAAGCAATTGCAGCGAAGATGTAGAAATAGCTGCGTACACATACGACGCACAGGAAAAAAAACTCGAAAGAATGAGATGGCTTAAAACTAGGTACAAATTGTACCGCGCAATGATTATACTTTCTATTTGCTGATTTCCATTTTCCGCCTTTTTCCACAAGGTACATACGTTCTCAAACTTAGCTTCTGTTTTACATAATAACCCTCTCTACTTAACATACGAACAGAGAACCTACTACTACTACATATAGTTGCAATAATCAGTTCAGCTTTTTTTCTAACAAGTTGACTTGAAAAATATGGAGAGACAAGACTTGTGGTCCTCGCAAAGCAAGTTGGTCACGTATTGCTCATACTTGTTTCTGTTTTCCTTAAAATTAGTGGAAACAAGAAAGACAACAGAACAGAGTAAAACGTAAAGTACGTTCCACATTTTGAGTATATATATTTTTTTGCTTGACGAGCTTGGTTTGATCTTACTCATCCGACATAATACTTCTGTAGGGGTTGTAAATAAATATAAAAGTAGGCAGAAAACCTTATTTCTCCGTCTTCCCTGAGATGCCACGAAAAATATGCATTGATGCATGGTAGTGGAAGTTTAGTGGGTACGGATGACTCTTGACGAGACTACTTTTGAAAATTGGATGCCCCTTTTATGCTTCATGAACTTGCTACCATTACCACATCCCACTCACTCCTTTCTCATTTCTCTTTCTATTAGGGTTTTTGCTTATACTGGTCGACCTTTTCCTTGTTGATGATACGATACGCCAAAACGAAGAAACTATGTCCTGCATCACTATGTTCAATGGCTTCAATGTATAATACTAACTAACTACAATGTGGTCTTTGGGTATTCGTGTATTTTTCTCCTAATAAAGTACAAACTGACGAACTAAATGCTAAACATGGTTGGCCCCTAAGACAAGAACTCTCTGTTTCTTGCGATTACCCTCTCCCACCACCAGGATAAAAGTTTGTTAAAGTAGTACAGTTTTCCTTGTTTTTTTTTTCGAAAATACTTGGAAAGTACACTGAGGGTAGTGGTTGTTTGTTGTTGCATGTAACCTCAGACAGAAAATTGGGGGTAGAGACCTTTGTCTCTTCTCTACTTTCTTGCAGTATCCATAATAAATGTAATGTAAATAGGCACACTAAAAATAATTCATGGATATTTTATATAAAGCACACATTTTGAAGACACATTCATATTTTATAGCATTTTCCAGCCATGATGCCAAGATCATATGCCTGTGTCTTTGTGTTCGAACGATGAAGATGCGATGCGAGATTGTTTGTTTTTCTGTTGTTTTGCACTGCATCATCTTCAAACATAGAAAATGATATACAAATTCGGGAGAACACGTAGAGCATGGTATAGTTTAGGAAAAGCAACTACTTACTACCTACATTTAATAAGGAAGCAATAGAGAGTTTTATTTCCACTTTACTCTCGTCCTGTATCTAGCTCTCTTTTCCTCTCTATGTGACTCTATTTGTCTCAATTCAACTCACTTCGAGCGACTAGTGCCACCACACTAGAGGACAAGGGAAAGAAGAAGAGTATTTCTCTTCACTTCAGAGAAAAGCATACAGACAGATAGACACCCGGAGGATATACTGGCGTAATGTTGCGTGCATGCAACCATCCTTCCAAGCTTAATTCCGTTAACCGCAACCCCAAAACCAGCACAACGGAGAATTTACTACAAACTTCCCTCAAGCGTGTGCTATACTGTCCGTGCATATAAAAGCATCTAGAAATTGCTTAGAAGTTGTATGAAAACATTACATGGACATACATAACACTACTCTGATCACTCAAATATTCATAATATCATAATGCACTAAAAAGTGAAGGATATTTTCTACAGAACCATGTCTGCTTTACAGTGCCGTTACTTTTTACTTTTTTGGTTAACGTCACTTCACTTGTCACAGAAAGTTGCACACTATATATACTCTCGTCATCCTCCCTGGTTAGTTTTTCATGAATTCCTTCGTTCGTCCTGCAAATTGAATAGACTGAGTCGTGAAAATTCCCTCACTACGGAAAAATCCAAATCGACTTAACTCCACTGTATATAAAATAGCTATATGTCTTCTCTCCTTCTCCCTCCGGTAGGGGCATCAACACTGTCAAATGAATTCTTTTTTCCCTGCTACAGCTTCAAGGTATCATTATTACGACTATTACGACGATTATTATGCAACCACGACAGAAACATCATCGTCGGTTGAGATGAGACAGAGAGTGAAATGTTTCAAACTGTAACAATCATAGTACAACTACGTAAAACTGAGTAAAAGTAACAGTTTTATATTGCTCCATTGTACCCCTGTTTCCGTTTGTCTCTCTCAACGTCCGCAACATGGGTTGTTTTAACTGCAGGAACGAAGGCAGTTTTGAGCTGCAGCTGCAAAAGTCATTTCAGCAGACATTATGTAGTTGTCATGTTTGGGATGTACAATGCATTAAAATATGAATATTTGGATGAAGTAGTAAAGTCAAGTAAAGGCAGAAGAGTCAAAACACTGTTGCTGGCATTTCTACTTCTCTACTATTTTTTAGTAGCTCTTTGTCGTTCGAGGTATATTATATTACTTATTTGACAATGTGGTTTTTATGGTAGTAGTAGTAGTAGAAGAAGCAAAGCTATTTTCCATTCTAATATTGTCTTGTTCTCTCTCTCGCTTGCTTCAAATGATGCATCTGCTCCTACTCCGACTAGACCGTTTGATTTTGTCATTTCGGATCTAAAAGTGTACTAGTATACTACTACTGTTGTATACTTCTACTGGAGAAAGAAGCAGTCGTACGCGGTTGATAATAAAGTTTCAGTTTTCTATTCCGCATAGTGGATTGAATAAAATATCGTTGAGTACTCCGTTGCTTTTTTCCCTTGAGCAGAATGCTTGACAACCTGGAAGGAAGAATGAGTATATGAATATAATATGGGTAGATCCTTACTCCTTGTCGGAGTGCACAGAACTCAAAGGATCAAATGACTAGAGTAGACTGCGGCATATTGTGTAAAAACCTGAAAGACTGCACTTTCCTACTATATCGTCAGTATTATGACAATCGATCGATCCGTATCTGAATTTAAGTGGCATGACATTGATATACCTATGTTGGCTTTGTTAACTGTAATTTTAATGACAATACCATTTATAACACTGTACAGCTTGTTTATTATATTCCGTTATGATTTGGTCATAATACTTTTTTTTATTATGTAACTATTCGTTTGACTCACCATTCTTTATCTTACTTGTATAGCCTAAATAAAATGCTTTTCATCTTTAAAATTATAAATTAGCCAATAATTTACTTACAGTATCTAAAACTTTCTGTATAATCCATAAAATCAAGTAATTCAAAGTAAACGCTAAATTAATTTAATTATTTTAGTTCATGATAAATATCAATAATCTACACAAGTCTAAACATAGACTGTTATTGTTTGTTTGTGTGGTGC
>JAQIXW010000581.1:0-27806 GCA_034700685.1 Willowsia buskii
TATGAGCAAAAATGAAGTACTATTGTGCGAATGAACGGTAAATAATAAATAGCTAATAATAGCACTACTGATAGTTAATAACTATTAGTTATTATTGAGCTTTTTCATGTGTTTTGCACCTTTCCTCATAAAGTTCTGGAATGGCCTTACATTTATGTATTTAAGTATAATTACTTTACATTAAAGGCAAAACATTTTCACGACAGTAATTAGTGATTTCCCCTTAACCGCTTAACATCGAAAAAACCTTGCTTCTTGCTAATCTTGCTGGTACTCTAGAATTCTAGATCTTTAAAAAGGCTAGCTATATTTAGAAATTTAGAATTGCTGTGTGATTTTTAACAGGGAGGTGGCAAGTACTCTGATTTTGTGATTCACAGAACTCAGAGCATAGAGCCAATACCAACAACAATAGCAAAAATATATTTTGTCATATAAACCGTCAGCGTCTCAAAAGCAAATATTGTGGATTCACAAAAAAATGCGAGCATTTCAAATGCGAATAAAATTGTTAAAAATAGAGTTTGTGTTCATGTTCCCACGATTTTCCATTTTAATTATATTTTTACTTAAATCATTCTCCAACTTAAGAACGAAAGCGACAAAACTCTTTTAATCAAATAAATTAGTCGGTCATGCGCGCATGCTTACTGCTGTGAAATTTTATCACGAAATGACAAAAAAAGAGTGAATCAGAGCATTTTTAGGATCTAATGAGTGGTGAGAAAAGCAGTGAAGAATTGTAGAAAAATCAAATGGCCACTGCATTCAGTCCATTTCGTAAATTCCTTCATCCTTTTTTACTTCTACAATGAATGAAAGTGATGACGTTGCATTGTTTGTATTCATCCCGAAAATTTTCCGCATGATAATTTTTTTTTTTTAAATTGAGTATTTTGATAAACATGCTTCATTAATTACAACGATAATTATCTATCTTGACACTTCAAATGCCTAACAAGATCTTCGTGCTTCTCATTAAGTATTTAATTTTGATGGTGCCATCTTGAGAAACGTAACCAAATAAGGTCAGTGGGAACCATTTTTTGGTATTTGGTAATTGTAATCCAGTTAAATTAAAGCCAAACTTCGTTGTTAATAAAATAATGAGACCGCCCACAGAGCCGGTCATTCAAATGCCTCACATTTTAAAATCTCTTTTCCAAGCATCCTATGAATGTTCTATTTTTGCAATGAAATTCAGTGTCAATAATACAAAGCGTAGATGCAGTAACAGGACGAGCATTTTGAGAGCACACACGTATATTCAGTATCCAAACTATGTAGCTTCAGTGTCACATCACAATGAGATATTAAAAGCCTGCAGAGCGCAACAAGAAAGATGTCAGTCATCCATTATTGACGACGAACTACCTATTTCCTTAAACTGACTGACTGATGTGATGAAGATTGAAGATGCATCCCTATATTTAGATATTTACTTTTGAGTTAATTGTACAGGAACTAGCAGTCTCTTAAAATATAACAGTCATTCTCATCCTGAGGGAAACTCCTCGCGTCTTGCATATCCCCAAAAACTCCTTCATATTTTAACGCTGTGCTACTGAAAGTGACATGTTGAGAGAAGCAATTAAAAGATGTACTAAATGTAATAAGTGGAGAGAATACTATGAACTCCGTGTTTAAAGTTGATACACTGAGGCTTGTATACCGCGTATATCGATGCTTTGCTGAACTACGCATGCTAATAATTTTGATCAGAATATCCGAAAAATACCGTTGTGATTTCTTTTGATAAAAAACTTATTATAGGTTGTCACTCTAGTTCACAGAGCTAAAGTGAAAGTTTTTTTTACACATAGATACACCGCCCTTAACCCTTTACTAAATAGCGTGCAAGTGTGTCTCACACATTCCTCTTGGTCTAAAATTTCCTCTTTTTCCTTCCAACGACAAAACCTTATCACTAAACATTCGAAACCTCGGAGGTACAACTTGTTGCCAAATTTAACAACAATAGCTGTGGAAAATCCGTTTTCCGTGCTAAACTTACTAGGGCAGAATAATAAACAGATTCAAGCAACAACAGCCTGAAATTATTAATAAATACACGGCTATGTCATTTAAGCTTTACTTTTACACACAACAAGAAGGAATTCATATTTCATTTTACGTCCAATTAGATGTACCTACTAGTGTCATTCGCTGTCATAATCATGATCATTTTCTTTAAGAACCACATTCGGTTCAAATAAAGCAAAGACATAATTTCACTTGAACAATGATAGAATCTCGGGGTTGCTCACGGCCCATGGTACCGTCATTATATCAAGACGCCGCGTCCATCTTCAAATAAATTTGAGAAGCACACCGCATATAATGATATTATTATTATTATTATTGTTTGTATTTCTTGATAACCAGAAACAATGGGCAAAATTGTCCGAGGGTGACAATTTGTGATTTCTTGTCATCTCGCTTACTTTGTCTTCATGACTAGAAAAAATGAGAAGCCATAGCTGAATTTATTATAGTAAACAAAATGAAAATGGGTCCGCTGCAAAACCTAATGATCTGTTTCTGCAATAATAGTGACCAGTTTATTTAATAAGTGAGCAACCTAAAACAACACGTAAAAGTTCTCAATTGTTATATTTGAATGTCAGTCTCACTATACCCCAAAGTTCATACCTCACCCAAACGTCTTGCTATTCACATTTGCAGTTGCATCGCATTGTTACCGAGATGTAGAGCGTGAAATCAGCAAACATCGAAATAAACAATTGACGTAAATGCTTCCTAGTTGTATTGTTAAAAATCAATAGAGCTGTTTTTTAAACATTGTCCTATCGATGGAGATAAATGTCTTATTTTGGTGTGCATTTGCAGCCTCAAACATACAACTACAATAACTACAAGGTTTGCTATCGTTGAAAGCAAGGTTGGCTTTTATATTTTCTAACAAAATGTTACAACAAACAGTCAGACTTTTTCCAAAGTTTTGAGCAATCTGCTTGTTCGTTTTTAATAGCAAACTTTATAATTGTCAGTGTTCATGTTTATTTTGAGTACTATTCTAGCTTTACATTCACATGATGATTTCAAATTTTAAATGAAATGATATACCCACAATAAATGATGCAGTTCTAGCTTTCTTGAAAAGATTTCATTCATTATTACAAGCATAAGAAAGGCGCAATTTACCCATTTGCTTTCAGTAAACAAACTTTCACTGCTTTATTTCTCGTTCCTCAAACTTCCCATTGTACTTATATCTTTGATGCATGTACAGAGCTGTTTTATCGCGCGAATAATATTACGAATTAAAGGTTACCGTTTCATTACCACTGACACTTGTTGCCTAAAACAAATATTTTTTGTTTGTCAGCGTATCAAAAGTAACGGCTTTTAATTATCATCCTTAATCAAACCCAAAATGTAAGTTTTACTTTCGTCAGAAGAATATGCAATCTATCTAGAAACACAAAATTTAATTTAATATATCACAAGCCAAGCCAATCGAGAATAATAGGACTTTTGAAGAAAAAAATCGGTTCTTAATGTTCAACTCATCAAGGACTTATTGCGCCAGAAAAAACTATTTTAATTTAAAGCTATTGATTACAAGATTGGCATTCTATATCTAACTTTTTAGGAACTCTCGTTATACATAACTAATCTGCTAATAATAATAATAATAATAATAACACTTTGATCTTTCTGGTACAGAGACAAATATTTTTATTTTCATACAATATATAAAACCATATAAAACCTATGGCTCGATTTGTGTACCACCCGTGTGTCTTCAGAATAAAATTACCTGACTCGTACGAAGCAATTAAAAAAGCCATTATTATGGTAGCATGTAGATATTAGAGCGAATGAGACGAGGGAGTATAATATGAATACATTGTTTTACTTCAAACTAACACTTTGTTCAGAAATTAATTAAAATTTTGTATGAAGTTTCGGTGAAGACGCCACCCCTACGTATTAAGAAGAAATGGATAGCTAAAATTACACAGATTAACCCAGTAAGAGTGTCACACAATTTGAAGGGGGTTGTTTTTTGCCATTTGCAGCGGCATTGAAATGATGACGAGAACAGATAGATAACTGACGATCAGCACTTACTTTGATTTTGCGCAGACGTATGCTATGGTAGCTGGTAGTTTTCCTTGTAAACTATACGTACCTAGATTATTATTATGATCATTCTAAAAAACTAGGGAAAAGGAGCGCGTTAAAAAAATGCTTTTCTTCATTCCTGTCATTTGTCATTGTTATTTTCCGCATTCGCTCAGCTCATTGCCAACGAAAATAGGTACCTTTGTTCTATACGAAAGTGAAGTCGCCAACAATGCATGGCAAAAAATAAGTGAAAATCCTTTAATAGCTATATTCGCACTGCTTTTTAGTGCGGTCTATCCTCGCAACTATTTTCCTATAAGCCGATAATGAAAAGAACGGAAAATGCTAACAAAACCTGAATGATGACGAACAAACGGATGTAGGTATGAATGATTGAACGAAAACGGTTTGATGCTATTCTTAGCGACATATAAATTTAGAAGAAGGGCTGGTGCATCCCTCAGTGACTTCCTGTCATCTCAACTCTCCACTACTGTTCCGAATCTTCTGTCTGCCAGTCCCTGAAACTGGGATCGAATACAGTTCGCACAATGTTTTATTCAGTTTTAATAAGTTGATTTCAGAGTAAATTTTTAAGTTTCCCCATCTAATCTGCATAAAAACTTACTGTTTAATTTCTAAACTTTTGGTAAACCAAAAGTGGCATGAACTTTATAGCTTACAAGATCTTGGTTATACGTTTCAATGTGACCGGAGAAAAACGGTGAGTTGTGCATTGCAGTCTATAAAAAGTACATTGGATTCGTCAGTTAATTTAAAATCTTAAATTTTCGTTTCCTGTTTCATATCCCAAGACTACGAGGTACAAGGATCAACATGAGTGGAACAGCTAAAGTCAGACACTGGTTGCTGGGGTTTGGCGTTTGTTTATTTGCATTGGTCATTAGCTCAGCTCAAGCTAACACATCAGCAATATCAAAAGGATCTTACAGTTACATTGGGGGTAAGAGTAAAGATATTTCTAATCCAGGCACTTTCTCCTCGCCCGCACCATCGTCGAATCACCATCAGTCATTGCCAACGAATGTTTTATCTGGCTCTGCGTCATCCCTTGCTGCAACATCTTACTATGAACCTAGGGGGGACTATGGAGGCGGAGGTGGTGGAGGAGGGGGCTGGGGTAGCGGCGGGAGTGGAGGTCATTCCGTGTATCAATATTCCCTTCAACCGCAACCGGTAAGGAATTTTTCAAAATGGCTGATATTTAATGATTCATTACTAATGAAACATGCTTAGGAGTATAATCTTCGTGATTTATTGCTGTTGTTAAGTACTATCATCCTGCCCCCATGTATTATGATGACGGGGGTTATGAGGGAGTGGAGAAAGGTCTGATTGGGTTATTGGGACTTGGAGGCTTAGGGGGCCTTAAAGGTCTCCTGGGCTTATTAGGGCTGGCCAAGCTTCTGTTGCCACTTCTTGGTCTTCTTCTTCCTTTTTTACTTCCATTATTGCTTCTCAAAGCATTGGCTCTACTAGCATTAATTCTACTTATACCAGTTCCTGTCATTACCACTGGCACGGCAGGCAGAAACATCAAAATACCTACTTCATTTGAAGAAGGAAAAACTTATTTGAAGGTACAAATGAACAAAACCTAAGATGCATTATAATGATCGATCTTAGAATTAAATTAAGCATTTTGTAATCATTTTTTCAGGAAACGGTCACTGAATTGCTGACTAAAATACCAAACGACATGACAAAAATTATCAGCAAAATCAAAGATTCTTCTCAACCGACAAACATTGTCAAATCCAGGGAGCTAAAACATAGCAGACAGACTTCAGACAAGACGACTTCTCGACCGACTAAAACCTCATAAAAACTATTCAAATATAAAAGCTCATACGACAACGTAGTAAACGCCGTGTTTGACTATGTACTGCATACACAACAGTGACAAGTGGCCATTTTACAATGTGATTCAAAAATTTAACTTTACTGCAATAAAAATGACTGTGTCAGCACGACTTCTAGCTGGACTGGACATTGACAAAACGAAACTGCTCAAAACTTTCAGACGACAATCCAGAAGAAGACCACGATGTGATTTACGCTTACATTTACACAAATATTTCTGATGGTACAAGACACAGACTCTACATAATAATGGACTACAAGGGAATTGGACATTTCTCACCAGATAACAGACCACCGAGTCAGATCCAATGATTCATGATATTCTTTTCTGTAAGACTATTTTAAATTCATTCCTAAGAAGATATCTATTTATTTTTATTTATGCATAATTATATTTGTTATTGTTACTTCAGTAGTTTTATGGTACCTAAAATTGTAAATGCGGATCATATATTAAAAATTAGTTTGCGGGAGAGAATATTTTGAAAAATAAAATAAAATGAAATCTGCAAATCTTCACATTTAGTTGCATATTTATTTAGGAACTTTACAGTTTATAAAAATTTTGTAACTCTTGTAAAAATCACATGCTAAGAATATGGATTGATAAAATATGTAAATGTAGCTAGTTTTGAGAAGTTTAGGGTTAACTCAATGCGCGTAATAGATAAAACAGTTTACATGAGTTGCCCCTTCAGTTTTCGACATGCTTGATATCTTTTCTCCGTATAGACTTTGGTTTCAATTTTATCTTTATCTTCATCTGAAGGAAAACAGTTGAATTCCGACCGTCTCACGTTAAATGAGAATATGTCAACTGATGTTTCTTGATTTTCCTTCATCCAGGTAATCGCACCTTGATTTCAAAGAAAAATAATCAAAATTTAGATTCAATTAAGTAAATAGCTGGGTGCATTCAACCTCATATGATCAGAGGACTTACGGAGGATAGCTAGCTTTTTCACTGGGCAGAGCTCTCTGGTGCCGTTTTTGCCATTTAATGTGCAGTTGAGAATTTCCACTCTGGAAAATAAGACTTTAAAAAGGGTCCATGCTGCTTTGACTATGTCACTCCCAGTTTCGTTGAATGCTTTCGTCCAGTCATCATGAGGAATTAAAAAACCATCCTGGATGAGAAAAAATCATCACAGATATTCAATTGATTTCCAATACGTCTTAAACTTAAGCATTTATGCAGAAGAATCTCACAATTAGAATAGCATGTGTGTTAGGTAACAAGTAGCTGATTAGTCCTTCAGGGTTGTCAGCATAAAGCATTTGTAGTTGCTTCACAATTTCCGTGTCCAAATCCAACCTGGGGATTTTGGCGAGTGGAGCCATGTGCTCACGTCGGAGATCTTCCGATAAGCTCAATCGATTTTCTCCTGCCGGCGATGCACCTACAGTTGCCGTTGAACTTGGTGTGGGAGAGTCAGTCTTTACTGCGGAAGGAGATCCTTGATTCTGACTTTCAGGTGAGGTGGTTTCGCGGGAAGCTTTACAATAGTTTTAAAATCACTCTTCATCACACACATTTTTCACAGATATAATAATGACAATTAATGTTTACAACACACATACATGCAGGACTGGCAGTAGAACTTTCGTTGTTGCCACTTGTCTTTGTAAGCTTCCTATTAGCTTGACTCCTCCTTTCGGTAAACACTTTCTTCTCGATTTTTTCCCGTTCCTCATTTGTCGGAAATTGGTTATGAGATGGAATATTGGTGTTGAATGAGTACGGATCTTGTTTCTTATTCTTCATCCATGCTGCAGTTCCTACATAAAACATAAATGAGTGATTTATTATATGTATAAGCTTAGGTTCACGATGAGAAAGAAGCAGACCAGCAATGCTGATTAGGCATAACAATTTGATAGTGCAGGGGAAAATATCTCACTTAGAATTGCAAGCATTTTTATGGCACTTAGTTCAGGTGTTCCTTTCTTTCCATTTAAAGTGCACTGTTGCATTTCCTGTTCAGAGAATAACGCTTCAAATAGCACCTTGGATGTCTGAATAATATCCCTTTCATAAAACGCCTTGGCCCAAGCTCGTTTTGAAATCGCCAGTCCATCGATCATCTGTATTCAACACAAATTTGATTAGTTGTTAGTAGTTAACAATAATCTTAAAGATAAATTTATTCCAAAAACATATAATATTGAATACCATTGGATATTCCACGAACAAATCGAAAAGCGCTTCCTCAACGATTCGTTGTGGCGCAGGACAAAAGTCAGAGCTTGTTACGCCTGAGACACCGGCAGTTTGCTGCTGTGCTTCCGTCACTTGTTGCAGATTTTTTGACTTCCAGTAATCCGTTAAAAATGTCAAGATCCTGTCACGATCATATGAAATTTGTAAAACTGCCGGCTCTTTTTTAACTTCCACAACTGGAATATGAGGAGGAGGAGCCGCGTGTGTAACTACTGTGGAACTGTTGCTTATATGAGGCTGGCTAACACTTGCAATAATTGGCTTTATATCTACTTCAGGTACTTGGTCTTTAGGTTGGAGTACCTGCTTAGGAAAAGAAGGAACTGTATTAATGACACTTGCATTATTTTCAATGCTTCCAGTGGTGTTGGAAATACCGAGGCCACCAACAAGTTTTGTGCCACCATTCTCTCCTGAGGCAACTGATGTCGTTATTACCGTTAATTGCTCGTTGTTGGCACTCATTGTCAACGAGATGTTGCATTTTGGGTATGATGCTGAGGTAGGTAAAGATGACATCGTTACTCCTACTAGTTTGCTATGTATTCCTTCCGGTTGCGTATTGGGACCGCTACTTCTTCCTCCAAAATTGAAGGGATTATTGCAAAGAAGTCGACTACGTAATATTTCAGATTCTGTAGGAACATTCAAAACAAAATATGCTTGCTTTACTTTCTCTTTCTTACTTAACCCTTTATCATTTTAAGGTTATCAAAGATGAAAGTATGTATGGAGTCATCATGTTGACATTTTTGCACAAATGTCTCATAGATATTCTCTCTGCTGTGCCTTTACACACATCATCAATTGTGCTGATTGTATAATTGTAATATATGAAATCACAAACATGTATGATAAAAGTGTACCTATACGGTATGTCTACATACCACATGAAGAAGATCGTCCATTCTCCTCTTCATCTGTTGTTTGTGTTGGATTTACTCCTGGTTTCACCGCAGTATTTGCCATTATGGTGGCACCACGCTACACTTACACACTGCACCAATATATTACAAAAAAATAAACACAAAGTATACACTCGACAGGACTCTCTTTCCCACGAATAAAAACAGCCAAATCAATTTCTTTGATGTTTGTTGCTTGTATTGCCGTACCTGTATATAGGCACAAAGTTTATATCCTCAGGGAATACAATGCAAAACTAACGTTTCACACTCCACTTTTCGAATCTCCCTTTTTACACCTACAAGTGACAAGCAGCTTTGATTCCTAGCTACTACTTTAAATTGCATGCATTGCAAAAGCTGCGGCCGAAAAGTCCTCTACACAGCATCTTTGAAAATAATGTGGGCCACGTTGTTTAGCATTGTTTTATGAATGCTATGTTAAAAATATATAGCTGTTGTTGTGTTGAGATTGAGAGTGAGCAGCGCAATAATTTTGATTCCATGAGTTTGGCTTCCGCCGACTGTTGCAAGCTACGGCTTATCAACCACATTTTTGTCCGTAAACTACTACTGTACAGTCAGGCATTGAACGATTAACCCCATCAACCACGAATAATATTGTCAATGATCACGTCATGTTCATGCTTACAATGAGTGGTTTTTCTTACGTGGATAGAAATAGCTGGTGGTTGTTGATGCACAATCATCTCTAAAATATGTGTACGTGTTGTACTCTATCCTTGTTAAAAAGTTGAGCTAAAATTTGTCCGCTTTTCATTAGAGCAAGAGCTTCTACGAACGGATCCATGTAATTCACAATGCTTAATGCTAGTTCAAGACCATAATATACATTCCAATTGAAACCAAAGTACTGAGATACTGCATCTTGCACAACATCTGCAGAAATTGAGATACATGCGACGCAGTGTATATTAGTACATGATCCTCTGGATGATCTTCAGGGGAAACTACGCATACTGGATGAAATAATGAATTTCGTCAATGTCATGTTTTAGGATACAAGCTCTTGTTCAATCCAAACTCTACACTACAATGATCTCAAGCATCACAAAAGGATCAGGTCGGAATGACGCTAAAAGGGTTTATAGCTTTGTTGTTTATTTACTGAAGAGAAGAACGAAAGATTAGTGGGAGTTCTCAATTTCGGTTTATAAAAGTCCCTCATTATCAGGTATATGCTCGCATACATACATGCTTATGTGCGGTGCCGCAGAAATGTCAGTTCATGTAATACTATGGAGCTCCATGAATCAGACTTCATATTTTTTGAGTAATGCAATGCAGCATAAAAAAAACTTTTGCCAAGTCAAGGTTTTGTACACGCAGGCTTTCGTGATACTCCAAATGACGTACAAAGTACAAGTTTTGTGCACATGTATCTACTAATTCACTCTTTCAGTTTTAGTTTATTCGTTGCAATACCATGCAACGGAGTTTCCTTCTTACGGATGAGTAAGGTGAACTCTGGAATTCCATGTGGCATTGTATGATTCACTTGTGTGATTGAAACATTGAAAGCGAAGGAAGATAGAGCAACAGCTTGTTTGTTCTTTTAACATTTTGCACGAGAAACCATATTACGTTGTTCGTTCGTTTGTCGTTTGTTTCCCATCTCTTTCCCTGTTCCCCTTCCCTTTGTGTGCTGTTTATCTTAAACTTTATACTTTATAAAACCAAACTCCTTGTTCATTCGCCACTGACTGAACACATAAACGCGTGTTTGACTGACACAGAATTATAGAAATTAAAATTGATAGGAATCCCATGCTTCATAGGCTGTTGAAGGAATGTGCATGAGCATCGCTGGTTTTGCAAGATGAAATGTTTCAACATTTCAAGATTTTCTACATTTTGTACAATTTAGAGAGCTCAAACCAATGGCTTCTTCTAGAGAGCACACGTGTGCTAACAGAATACGTTTTTATATACACAAAAAAAGTGGACCTGAATGAAAGCATGAAAATTGTAGTATTTTTTAAATATAAAATCACAAGAGTACCTATGAAGAAGTTTTCACACCTTCTAGTATTACACAATGTACATCAGTTTTGAATTTCTCTTAAAAATCATACCCCATGCACGAGTATACGATTTCCCTAAAACATCCTCAACGAAGCATGTGAGTAAAAATGATGTTTGGAATTCATCTAGCTTTGTCCGTCAGATAGTTTTATTATCTCCTTGCTGCATATTATGCTAGAGACATGACATGATAGCTTACATTTCATGGCCGGACATAAGTTAAGTTAGACTTACGTTAGCATCGGCAATGAAGGTTTATATTATTGCGTATTAGATATTTCATACATAACTTAAAATAATAGACTTGCCAAGGCTGCTATTACGTTTGTAAATTATGCACAAGCGTACATATACGAGTCCCAGTTTTAAAAATCGTCAACGACTGACAATGCCAATAACAGTGAAAATCTCCGGTTATATATATAGGTTATTATTTCATCAACATTAATTCATGTCCAACTGCATTTACATGTTCACCTATCAAAATACAAGTAAAGGACATACTTCAAGCCATCATATATATTCTCCAGAACAGTGGCTGTTGTTTTTGCTCGTTATAGAACAAGATTTAAAAAGAAGTAAAGGTACCTCTGTGATGCACTGGTATGCAAGGTGGGATGAAAGATAATGTCAAATGTGACATAATGATTCAAGTATAGTAGTAATTTTGTGCATAAATGTTTTCTCCGATTTAGTTTTAATTCAAGGTAGCAACTAACTAATGCATTTGCAAGGACAACATTACACTGAAATAGGGCAATAACGTAATACCGTTTTAACTGCAAAATGCCAATAAACAATAAACATGCTGACCGATTTGACCTTGAGGCACTTCATGATTTTTTTGAATGGGGAAAATGCGCAGAAACTCGGAGCCAAATGTGGCATTCCCTAATTCGTTTACATGCTCTTACTTACAGATAGTTCTAGTTTCATGGAAAGAGGTTGCTAATCTATGTGTCAGCATTTCTTTTCTACACGTGAGATGCATTCACACAACAAGTAACCGATCTTATATGCACTATCAATATCAACTATGCAGTAAAATTCTGGCTTCTTTTATGCGACTGGCTACTGTTGATTGTTTTTTCCACTGAAGGGGTTACTATTATATTATGTATAAAAATAGAAGCCTTCTTCGTTGAGATATTTTAATTTATATTGAACTTAACTATTTTCACAATTTTCTATACGGATATGTCATTTACAACTAGTCTCATTACTTCTAAAATATGTATATATACCTTGCACAGTATAAACTTAAATTAATATTCAAATGAAAAGCGACATCCATTATGCGATGTGATCAATACATTTTTAACTGTTTTTTATTTATGATACATAGATGGATGTGGTAGTTGAAAGTTTATGATTTCAATGTGTTCAAAGACAAATCAAGCAGCACAATATTGACATGCAAACCTACTATATTTTCTTGGTTTTTGGACATATTTTAACAGCAAGAAGGAGTCAATATGCAAATATGCATGTATTTATGCCTTTTTCCTTTATTGTATCCATTATTCCTTGAATTCATACAAAACGGCAGGTTCTCTTTTAAGTGAGAACAGAATAATTGATAATAATACCGTTTATTCTTTCTTATTATGAAATGAGCAGATGCAAAAATAGAGTTGCGTCAAATTGTAAATTTACTATTTTATTCGAATTAACTTTTTTGCTTCAAACCAAAATGTCTGCATACAGATTGATAATCAATGTGCTCATGATGACATGATTTTACAATACATATTCATATAAAATATGAACACGACAATTATTATTAGTTGTCAGTATTTACTAAGGATTGAAGTACTTATATAAATTAATACAACAAATTTATTGAAATGTGACAGAAAGAAACAAAGAACATCACCGACAGTTTCTATAAAACAAAATAGTTGTTATGTACGAAACGAATGACAATAAAGTATAAAGCTTGGAACGGGGTTTAATAGGAATTGCGTATCTGTCGGTCGGAAGTGTAACATACCGAGATGCGTGGAAGAACATACAAAACAAAACTAATACACTTTAACGCAACATAAAGAACCAAGAAGTTGGATGGTTTTAATCTGATGAGAACGATAATTACGATTTGGTGGATAAATATAAAGTATATAACAAACTGGTTCAACTAAAGTATTCTAAACAATTACTGTACATAACAATTAGTTAACACTAAATTAATTTTACGCATTGTAAAGCGCTCTTCACAGTCTCTCTTTCACTTCAACAAATCAGCATGAGGAACAGTGCCGATAATAGTTTGATTAGAATTGGGAATTAAGGACCATACATTCCTTTTCCAACACATTTAAACCTATTGGGTAAGTATAATACTACACGAAGCCTCTAGCTTAATTATATATTTTTCTATTAGTTTAGGTATACATTTTCTTTACCTATAGGTATGTAATTATTCAAAAACTCTTGCATTTGACATTCGTTTCAAACATAAGCCAGCCTTAACAGGTAATCAATTTCTCAAGTATGTAACAACAACATTATTATTTCATTTATAATAAAACTTTGATTTTTTATATCGATATAATGTTTATAATGCTATTTTATTATGTATACATATATATATATTGTTGAAGGTCACGTCCATCGAGCTACCTTAAAAGGTTCAAAAGTAACACAATTTATTGTAATAATGTACGTTTAAATATTATATAATTTTTTATTAGTTTATTTTAATAATTGAGGTTGATTTAAGCTAATATTTTTGAAAAACTTGCACGATAACACATCTCCCGAATAAAACGTTTTTCGATTAGGCAGACTTGCATTTTTCGCCGATTTTTATCCCAAATACTTTCATGACAAAAGATTGCCTGTTTGAGATTCTCAGAATTCTTACTGTTTTTACAATATTATAATCGTGTAAGCATGTGAATAATTAATTTGTTAAGTACCACCACTATTAGGAAGTTACAGAGCGATACATATTATTCAAATCTATAATTTTAACTGCAAACCTTCTTTCATGCAATTCTGTACTTTGAAGTTCTTGGCTTTTAGTTTTATACTTAAGGTACATGCATAAATAAATATCCTAAGAGTTACACATAAATATAAGTATATGTTCTTGAATGATTAAACATTGAAACTATCACTAAAATACAAATTGTTATATTAAGATCACGGAATTAGTTTGTCGTATGTATATGGTACAGCTTCATCTTGACTATTGCTTACTTATGTCGTATGTTGTTGTATGTAAAGTAGAAGTAAAACTGGTGCCACTGCTTCCCTTTAGTTAGTACACAGTACAGCACAAAATTGCAGGGTGAACTTGTGTAAAAAGTGCATACAAAAATGAGCCCTTGAAGCTCAAATGTTACTGACTTAAAAACAGCAATCTGCATTAAAGAACATTATGAAAGTATTAGACTTAGTATTAATTTAGGCATGTAGGTACATGATACATTAGTAGTTGAATCTAAAAATGTATTCAAGTTTTCATATCCAAACGTTAAAGCAAGCTTGTCAAGTATGTACATTCATCTTAATTAATTTACAAAACATGGGTGGTAGTTATAAAAAATCCATATAAAAATGAAAAGGAAGCTAGGTATGTATATTTATGATGTCTTTCCTCTAGGAAAATTGATTCCATTGAGTGACTATAAAAGTTGTTAGAAAACTGGACTACTCCATATATGACTCTATTGTTCATGAGAATCAGTAAAAATCAAATACAAATGCACTTGCGCATAATATATATATTTTATGCTCAAGTGACGACTTTCATAATTAATTATATGAACAAACACTGGAAGGATACATAATGACAACTTGTTTATGTGTACGGATATTTGTATCTCAAGTAGGTAGTTAAAACTACATCAATTAAACCAAGAAATCAAGGCACTTTGGCACCTGGCACAAAATAGTTTCATGCAAAAGATAACCTATATGTCATAAAAACACATAACGAGAAGAAAGATGAAATGTTATGTGGATGAATTGTCACAACTTTCAGTATGCACAATAAGCTTTTTAATGTAATAATGTGGGCAAAGATCCACTTCCAAACCGACTCTTCTTTCATGAAATTCTGAGAAGAATTATGCCAAGTGGGAAAATGTATGCTTGTTAACTTCCTCTTTGTCACCCACCTTTTTCGTAGTTTTTGAAATATACTTTTAATGATAGAGAATGGCTATGTAAACTATAGGTTTTAACCAACTTTCTGCATTTTCAGTGGTGGTGGGCCATCCATCGAATGACTACTGATGATAGTAGGGTTTGATGATGTAGACAATGGTAAAGGATCCGCGCTTTGAAAATAGTTTGCAATGATTTCTGATGACTGAATTAAAGCAATTTTTGGTATCCCTTTATCATCCCCAGTGCTGCTGCAAATACTACTGAAGCTTCCACTGTCTCTCCGCTGGTGTATGAGTGCCGGGACTGGGACATTTGGGATTGATGTGGGAGTCTTCTGGTTCGTTTTAGCACAAGTGTTTCCTGAATTATTGGGTGACTTACTTGGAGTGCCAGATGTAGATACCGTTGTTACAATGGGCGACGTCACACTGGATGTTGTCATTGTAGGCTGTGGTGTAGGTGGCAGGTCTCTAATTTTTCTGCTCGTTTGATAACGCCTTTCTACAAAGACTTTTTTCTCTATCATCATTTGTTCTTCTCTGTTCAAAATCTTTGTGTCTTCAGGGCTTTTGTTGAAAGAATATGGATCCTGACATTTGTTTTTCATCCAAGCTACAATTTCTGTGATTAAACAATAAAAGATTTTATAGTGAAAAATTTGAAACAAAAATCATTAATGTGGTAAGTACGTAATATATTAGACTTACTAAAGATAGCATGTCTCTTTTCAGGACATAATTGTCTCGTTCCGTTCCTGCCATTCAGTGTGCAATTTTTTATTTCTTCTGAGCTAAACAGTGCATTAAACAGAGTTCCAGCGGCATGTATAATGTCATTTTGCAAGAATGCTTTGGCCCATATTTCTCTTGATATTTCATATCCATCCACTACCTACAATGCAATCACCGAAAAAAAAAGTTATTAAAAATCTGCACCTTTTAATTTTTTAATTTAAATATATTGGAGTTGGAGACTACATATGACTTACGATATTTGGAAGTCCTTCGACCGAGGGACAAATTACAAATTCTGATGAGGTGGATGAAGAGACCCTCGAGCTACGAGATTGACCTTTGGTTGTACTTTGTGAGCGCCGTCTTGCCCTAGACTTTGTTGGCGACTTGCCATCCCCTGTGGCAGAAAATGGTTTTGTTTCTCCTTTACCCGGACTGGGCAAAAGCTTTGTTGTAGGAGTCACATTGTTTGGTAGTGCTGGGGCTAATGTGCTGAATGATGCTAGCCCGTTTCCATTTTCGATACTACTGCGAGGTACTTTTAACAACTGAATATTACTCCAATTCACCGGCGTAGACCCATTATTTTGAGCTCCAATTGTACTAGGCTCAATTTTCACCAACGGGGTGGAATTGGTTGTGACCATTGGCAAAGGAATGACTGTCCTCCCGTTGGGAGCCGGAATAATGGTAAACGAAGGGGACATAACAGTTCCATTGTTTCCGTTTGTAGTGGACGCTGCTGTTGCAGGAATCTGATAGTAAATGGTTGAGATCACCGGTGACGATGAAGCAGAGACAACTGGCTGAATGCTAACTGGGGATGCAATGGTTGTGTTTGTGGTTGAGCTTTTCTGAGTAGCTGGTTGTGTTTGTGGGGCATTAGAAGTCAATCTGATTGTCGACTGCTGATTGTTAAAATTATAACCATTATTATTTGATGATCCCAGCTCACGGACATATTGATTATGAAGAGATGCACTTGGAGGTGTTGTTGAAGCCACTGGACAACTCCTTTGCTGTGGCAAGGGTTGCTGAAGTTGACAATGATTTCTAGACTCGTCATGTATGGATATTGTAGGTTCAGCTTTCACTATGACAGAACGAGTAGTCTGACTTTGCTGTTGTTGTGGCTGATGAGGTTGCAAAGGTCTAATATATGCGATTGGGTCTGGTTGCTTTTTCCTACATGAAATTAATTATTATGATTTCTTTTAATATGCTTGAAATTCATGAAAGGCCATGAATGCACATGTACATTTAATTTTTGTGTGTCATCCCGTCAGGATATCCAATGACCAATAATGCTACTATTAATACTACATGCCACTTACGCTGCAGCGCGGTACGGTGACTGGCTCACAAATGCTTCTCCCAAGCTGAGCAGAGCTTTCACTGCGTTGCTCTCCAGCTCATTGAGCCGCTCTTCTATTTTCATTGGCATCTCGACTGCGGCAAGAGAAGATGACGATGACCTTCTTCCTAGCGAACAAAAGGATGCACCCAAAGCCGATGAATTCTCTGAAAGCCGAAATTTGACATTGCTCAAGTTGAGTCATCATAATCCCAAAGTCACTTAAAGGAATATATTAAACACTATAAAAGCTAAGGACATGTTGTGGTATAAACTTACCGGACTTGATATACTGCCTCTGTGTGATCATATTCTCTCACAGTAATTATGATTATTTTTTTTATTACAGTTCTTTCATTCAGCACGCACCATGTGTTTGATTTAATGATTTAATTAGGATGGTACACCAACAAAAAACGTGGCACTTATATCAGTCAATCATAATCTATGTATATCACCTTCAAAAGAAATTAACAAGTGGTCATGCACAATACTTTACTCGGTTTGTCTTCTTCTGCCATGAGGCTTCACTTTCTTGTCTCTCTATTAATATGAGGTACGTGCAGCGCTGATGTGCGCTGTATGAATTTTTTTACAGTGCGAAAAAATTTGATAAACTCGTTGGATGCTCTTCTTCATCACATAAACTTGAGTTGCAAACAACAATAAGGCTTTTTTTATCTGTAACAACAGTTTGATGATGAGCGTTGCTGCACCAGTAGCAATATCCTTACAACACCAGTATTAACATTAGACTCGTTGTTGTTCCTTGTCCTCATTTTTATCTTTGTCCACTCCTCATCCTCCTCATCATCAAGCTCACTCAACTCGTGTATTATTACTGAGCAGTGAACGCTGCTGAACAACAACACTTACACTTACTCGCAGTATGAGTAGAAAACACAAGAGATCAAAAAGAGACAAGACCTCCTCTGCTCATTCTGTCCTATGTCGGTATTTGGTGTGCTCTGGTGTTTGCTCCTTGCCTAAATAGTTTATTATTGCAATGCCACTACCACCACCAGTGAACACATTTCATCCATCCATCCTCTTCTCACTTCTCATCATTTCAGTCTTCACTCTGCTCAAAACCACTGTCTGTGTATGCACAAAACACACACATATATTTTTACTTGCACCAATCGACTCTCTCAAAGCAAGCAATGAAGATGATAATATAATATGTTATGATGGAACAACGCACACACAAGTTGGTTGTTACCACTTACTACCACACGTAATACATCATACATGCATTAAAAGTACGCAACACTCACTCACAAACTCACAATGCGATTGTCGATGATACTGATGATGATGCACAAACACAAAAAAAGCTATAGTGTGTGATGGCTGTAAACTTACTTAAAACTTTCAGCACAATAATGCGTCTTCTGAAAGTTGATCAGGATGACGATCGCCTTGCGAAACGCATTTCACTCCCCATGAAAATTAAATTGGATGATTATGACTTGTATATAGTACGTATGATTGTGACAAAGTTGAGGATGTTGTTCCTTTTTTCTGCAGGTTTCTTTCGCTAGCGGTTGATTTTCAGGTGAGTTTTTATAAATTTCACGAACAGCAGCTACAAATTAGCTTAATAAAACGAAATATTATGTTCTTATAAACTGTTACTCACTTTTCTTGAAGATATGAATCTGCTCCAGTCTTGCACGAAAAAGCGTCATGAGCAAGACAGAAAACCAATGACATCAGGGAGACAAGCTTGCAGCAGGATTAATGAATTTACTCGCAGTCGGGAGACGGATTATAAAAAGCAGCAATGCTGGATGCTGGATCGGATGAATTGAGAGAAAAAACGACGGAGAATGAGAGTGGTATTATTGGTGTATACGAAAAATATTTTGATACAATTGTCTTGTGTCTGCAATAATATGCATTACTACTACATAACGTAGTGTAGCTTTTTTACGAATGAAAATTTGGTTTTACTTTTTTACGTGTATGTTTTTTATTTACGTTTTACGCTATGATGATATGCTATAGTAGAGGAACGACCAACGACAATGCAACGGTATGCTTCATAGTTTCATGTTTGTACGTGTAAGCCTGGCTATTTCCCTGTGAATACGCAAACCAAGTCAGTAGGAGCATCATCGAAAGATATGTATTATGTGAAGGAATTATGACTACGGATTACGGATATCTATAATTTGTTTGATGTGTTGTGGTATGCTTTTGTTATGATGGTGATGGAAGCGTACAGAAGCTTTAACGTATGCAGTCTCAGAATCACAATGAAGGAAAGAGTGAGCCAAAGAAGATTCATCTCCGCTTCTGTGTTCCTCATCGTTTTTCGCTGATGCAGAATGCAGTAATACAAAGTATTACAAGCATGGGCTCATCGCATCACATCATTGTACATAACCACAGCTTGGCACACACACGCTACATAATAATGCACGACTAGCTCAACTGCGGAAAAGACCACCACTGCCCATGCTGCTTTTTTCTTGTACAGCTCATGTTCCTCTTTAATATCGTACGTAACATATAATGAGCTTATGGCCAGGGAATTCACATAAAATGCAATGATGCTGTTGTATGTAAAAGTGTGTTTATAGTTTACACAATGTGCAGAGTATACCCAACTGAAAAGTCAGTCAGTAGGCATTTCAAGACTTTTAGGAATGTATGCCTCGTCTATTCATCCATCCATCCATTCAATTGAGTGTATTTCTACTACATGAAATAACATGAACCATACTACTCGGTCCGTGCTTCTAACCTAAACTCTGTGTGTGAGGTGAGTTGTCGTTGTCATCAACATGAGTGTGTGTGTGAGTAAGGTATAAAGACGCAACACTTTCCTTGTTTCCTTTTTTACCTTAATCCCACTACCGGAATCTTGACGGTATGCTGCGTTGAATGTTTGATAAACGATATTATGGGGTAGAGCATTCGCTTTAATTGTTACATCTGCATCTTTGTAGAAAACGACAACTATATTACGTACATCGTGTTCCTATGAATTTATATATAGTTTAGGTACTTGTTAATAGAAATGGTAGGTAAGGCAATGGCTAATCATGAAGAGCACAAGTAAGCCACATATCAAAATAATCATAAGCATATTATACTACTAATAATGTAGAATATGGACAAACTCTTTCAAATTCTGGGAATGAACTAGCAATTTGGTTAGGTATATTAAGGTGGAAATGCTAGAATATTGTCAGCATAAGCAAACCGAAATACTGCTAAATGTGCAACGGAAATTTCCAACCTACCTTAAATAGATGCTTTTACGGAATAATAATATGATAGACTTTTAAATGTTAATCTGTAGGCACATATAGCGATTCTAATCATTCGATTCTTTGCTTGGTTAATTCTATAATCGATATTTGTATGGTTGATACATTCGGTAAATTAGTACTACTCTAGCTTGGGAATTTGGCATCTTTGGGTTGTATTTTCTCATGTTAAAAGAAAGGGTATACATAACACTAGAGATGCTTTTACGGCTTGGCTTTGTGTTTGTATGGAATGGGCAACGTCAGACAGAAACAGAACAGCAATCACAAAATTACAACATACGAGGAAGTCACAGACAAAACTCTCATAGTCATTGCTTAGGTCATAGTCATAGGTGCTTTTTATTGCATCGCATTCTTCCAGATGAAGAATTTGAGTAAATACTATAAGATATTTTTTTTATCTATGCATGTTGTACACAACATATTGAGCATATAGCTTAACTATACATCTACACTTCAAGTCATTGTATTTTAAATTACCGACGATGTTTTGCAAAGAAACAAGATTTATATAAAATTCTGAAACAGTCGTCAGTAAAATTACAAAAAGAAACATTAATAATTATTATATTGTTTTCTGTCCACAATATTTGACTGCTTAAAAAAGAGAGAAGGTGCTATGTCATAATTACCAACTATCAGAGTATACCACATGAAAGTTAAGAGCGTAGGTTACGCATTCTCATCTTCATTACATGGAATGGAATTAGAAGAATGCACATGCGGCAAGTACTGTTTGTAAATTGTAATGTACTTTTCATACATGTTTACAAATATTTAAGATTACATTATATTCAATATTAAATGACCATTTTAGTCTATTCAATAGTAAAAAGCATCAGTTTACTATATGTGCATTTATACAATATTAATCAGTTAATGGGTCTAAACCAAAGTACCAACATCAGTATTACACATACATCGATCCAATGTATTTTGAAGTTATATTTCACAATTCGCATTCTTTTGGGAAAGAATTGGTTACAATATTTAGCAGCAAGTTATGGATATCTTTACAGTCAGCGCTGTTATGATGCATGCGTAATGAATGCGCATTTCATTGTCGCTTCCCAGTGCAGTATTTCATAAATGGCGATACATTATGGCTTTACAGGATACCGGCCTACTGTTGTTTTTTACTTTAGACAGGAATTTAAAGAAAGAGCAAACCCTGCCGATAACATTTCACTATTTGAAATCAAAATATCAACCTCAAATGCATTCTGCTTTGCCCTGAATATGTATTTTTTAATGCTTCCCATACTTATTACTTATTAAATTATTGTGTAAATGCAAACGGATAAAATTGTATCGTAATATAAATGAGTAAATGTATGTACCACCAAGAGAAAAAGAACGCGAGAAGCCAAAGCGAATGAAACACTTGCATATCACTTATATGGTACAGAAAACGTTCTCAACCCCATCATAACACAAAGGTAAACATGTACCATGCACAAGCCTTAATTATATTGGAAGCTCCACAAAGTTCCAAAATAAAATAAATCATGATGCAACCCACCTATATAGAATCTTTTGTATTTCTCCTCATCCTTAAGTACAAGGTAATGATATCAGCCAAGCCAACCAACTAACCTCAACATTTTAGCGTTAGTATTCTCGTATATGATTGTATGTACATATATCCATACACAAAAGTATACACATCCCCATACAATTCTAAACATGCATGCATAAATGTTGTGTGAACAACTTTACCAGACAGACATTATGCTACTAGATACGACGTTTTTCCATGAATCGACATGAAATGGAAGTGTTTGCTTGCACTTGAGGCGGACATGGAATGGGATGTGAGTTTTTTTGTGAGGTGTTGTACATTATGTATTGTATCTACTCATGAAAAACAAAAATTAGTTTCGAGCCGAAAGAAATTCTGTGCCACTATATAGTGATCAGCGAGTTAACTTTTTACTACAGAGGCGCTAGTTGATAAAGGAATTATTGTTTGATGTAAAGCCAATGTATAGGCTAAACTAAAAATGCACATGTCCAGTACCAGCAACCTAGTATCAGTGTTTACGGTGTGCGGGTGGGGATAAGCCATAATATAGAGTTGCAAAGATCGTATCCAAATGACTCGAAGGCCCATTGCTACAATTTAGTAAAATAATACAACACGGAGATTCGACCTATATGTCCTCTGCTGCTAACGCTTTGGTTTAACAACCTCTCGTGTCGTCGTTTTCGTCTCTTTTCTTCCTTCTTTCGTTTTTAGCAAGTAAAGTGGTTATGTCACATAAAGTAAAGCGTAAACGTGTTCTTATTCCTGTACTACACAGTATCTACATGTTTTGCTATAAAAGCATGCATTATCTCATTATTCGATATATTGTACACTATGCAAAGCCCAAAAATGAATGATATTATGGTCGCGTCTTGTAGTAAAAAACAGTATTAAAAGGTATATGTTGATAGGTGGTAGGTCACTTTCACTGATTCGTCCTATTCACCACACAACAAACAACATGGGCACATGTATACTCTTCGCAAGCGTAGTACTAAAATTGTTCATATTATTCTTTAAGGCAAAATGCTCCATTGCATATTACTCTAGAGGCTACATTACGGCGTGGTTCGTGCCTTGTAATTTTAGTGTCCATATAAAATGCAAAAGTAAAAACGGTAACATTTTCTTCATTGGATGTTGACAGCGATACCAACAAAATGACGAACAAGTACTGGTTTCCCGATTTCATTTTGATAAAATAATATTGAGCATTAACATTATGTTTGCAGCATTTTATGTACAGTAATCAATTTATATTTGGTCCCATTTTGTGGATAGTAGGACAATATGACTTGGAGTTAATGCCCTTCTTCATGCAAGCTTAATTACTGTCTTTGTCTACGCGAGACGTTTTGATGAAAATTAGATTGTAGAATGGATCCAAAGATCGATTTTATTTACAAATGCCACAAAGCTATAAAACATTACATATTACTTAACTTAAGAAAAACATTTACCTAATACAAAGCAAGGTTGTGCTTGTAATTAGGATGCAAGAATATTTTTAATTTAATTGATTGTAATGCATATTACATCCAAGTTATTTTCAAAAATCTACAACATGGAATAAACTAGACTAAAAACTGTTCATTATGGTCGAATTCAGTCAAACTCAGTCGAAAATTGTCGAAATTTCTTTACATGATGACAAGGCTGCTTAAAATTGTGATTAAACTTATTTGGAATGCATACAGATGAATCGTTCTTTGAAAAGTTTCCTTCTTTATCGGTCTAGATTTTAAGGGCAACACACAGCAATATAACCTGAGAGAACATTCGTTCATCATCGGTTGTAAGCATGTCTAAATCTATTAAAATAATCGACATAAACAAAATGAAAAAAGAAAGGGGTGATAGCATTATGTAGCATATAAATTGAGTTGAGGCATACATACATCAGAAATTCTCAAACAATCAAATATCAAGGTGACTTTATTATGCATTTCCAGGTAGATACATCGAGTTTCTAAACACGACGTTGCCCAATCATAATGAGAATACCTATACGCATTCAATGACAGGTACGTTTAGCCAGCGTATTTTTGCCTTTGCGATTGCAAAACTTATTTTAGTTTATTCATATTCTTGTGTGAAAAACGAAGGTTTCGTGATTCAAAAGCAAACATTGCAGTAACCATCAAAGCCATGATACGAAGTATATATCATTCCATTTCGGCATTGGCATAAAATGTACTGAATGTTCGCCTACCGCTACTCATCTCAGCATATATTCTCTGACGCTTTTTTCATGAAACGATCTTCGTCTATTGTTGCCCTCCAACCGTTGTTGTACTGCTACTCCACTGTTGTGGAGAAGTACTGCAAGTCCAACTGGCTTACTTTTACCATTGGAGATGTGGGATGTGATCATCATATATCTTCTGGCAAAACCATAAAAAAGGCAAATAAAAGGGGGTTGTTCGGCATAATATATATATTGAATGAAGTAACGCTTTTCCATGCATGCTAGATGCATACTTGCAAATACCAGGTATTAAAATACTACGAGAATGGTACTGAATGAGTAGACATGGGAAGATCAAGTTTACTAATATCAAATATTATGGTACATTGAAAACTTTGGCATACAGACTCATGCTTATTAGTACAAACTGTGCTTAAATCATGGGTTGAAATAGTTCAAATCAAAACTCTTCAAGGATGATCTTTAGCGCATTATGTAGAGTCTTACTGTGGACTATGTTTAACGGACGAGGTCTACATTTACATCCTGCATAATCTGTTCTTTGTTTTTGCTACCACATACCACGTAGAAATGCATGACATTATTATTATGCGAGGAATACTTGCAACAGCTTCTTGTTAATCTGTATTCTGCATGTATATGAGGATAAATATAGGTATCAAAATTATATCATTATTGAAATGACAGCGTCAATCTATATATATTGGCCAGGGGTGGCTATTGTACCAATGTACTGTGCAGCTTTTTAAAATACTTTAAAGAGTTTTCGTATGATTAATTGGAAAGATGAATATTACAATATTAATACAACTGTTTAAACATGAGAGTCGTTTGTTAAACTCAAACTATATGTTCTTGAGTGTGAAAGTCATCCATTCAATCTGAATAATGCTTGCTATGCTCCTATTTTTTACTTCATGTAGAACCATCATCATGGATTTATGCTTATCGCCGGATGAAGCATTACTTTGTAAAGACATCACTTTTTGCTTTGCATACAAGCTCATTTTTGTTCATATTGTAAGTCTAGTAAATTAGGAGTAAACGCAAGAGTGGTGCATAGTGTAAGGAAATGAAATAGTGTAGAAAGGGAAGTAGTCAAAATTGTTTGGTTGTCGTCTCTTTGTAAGTTCTTCTTTGATATGGAATTTGGTTTATTGCCTCTATTCTACATATCTTCATGTCTGCTGCGTTGCTGCATATAGTTTATAAAAGGACACTTCATTGTGTACATATGAAAAAAGATAGCAGATACCTGAATGAAGCCAAGGAGAGATTTACGTTTGTTGTTACACTATATCAGTAGTCAGTAGGTAGACATACATGACATGTGTGCACATGGACACAGAAGTTCACCGTCACCCCTCACCACCGCCACTGCCATCAGTTCATGTACGTTCATAGCAAAAACCCATTGATCTTTTGGATAGCTTGTCGTATTCGTATAAAGGGCATTAGTACACTTACAATGAAGATCTAGAAGACACACGTATATTAAGTTTTATAAGGATACAGATACTATATTATGTTACAATTACAATAACATCGAGCATAGCTGACTGTGTTTTGCTGATGCAATGTGGCAAAGTGGCAATGGTAAAGAAACTCTAGGCAATATAATCATTCAATACAATTGTATGCGATCCAGTACAGTCACCGCGTGTGAGCCATAGTTGTGTTGTCAGAGGAGAGGAAGGATGATGCTAAACTGTTAAATATGAAATATTTTTACATTAAATAAGGCATAGCACATAGCCCTACTATAATATGGAGTGTAGACATATAGCACATAGCCGTGTTCACATATTTTAACAAAGTAGCGAGTCAATTGAGAAAAAGGAGAACGATGAACGCTCTTGCTCTTGCGATCTTACTTAAATCAGCGTGCTTCCCTTTTCCATCCAATCCAAACTGATTTGCGTGTTGATTGCTCTCCTATTATTTACTTACTTTTTGTGCTTGTTCGTATACGTTTGTATGAATATGAACTGCTGCATCAAAAAGAAAAGGGAAAAAGACGCAGAACAAAACGCCAAAATGAATACATCATCATGATGAAATATCACACAATGATAAAAATGAGTTTCGTAGTCCTGCCTATATATGAAGTGAAATGAATATTAAATTTGTTTGTAAAATGTTGATTCCAACATGAGCCATCAAATGAAAGAAGAACTCATACACAATGCCCAGCTCAATTTAGCTTTATACTCACGAACCACGAGCAGAAAACAAACCAGCATGTCGGTAATAAAAAGAAGACGAGTAGATAAGTTTACATTTGTGTATTAATAGGGTTCATCAAGTAAGACAGGAATGAATTGTTAAAGTATTAGACTACAATGGTTTTAATGTGTTAGCATCATTATCCTAGAACGAAAATGACTAAATACAAATAAGTATATTGGGTGGATTTTATGATAAAAAATGACTTTCAAAATCCAATGAGGATGACTATAAACGAAACTAAAAGCTCAACAGTATATCATACCTATACATGAAACTGTAGTTGACGCAGCAGAGAGAACATTGTATGGCATATATAACAGTAGCATAGTTTGGTGGTTTGGTCAGGGTTTTCAAAAACTTTGGCTTATTGCTGATGATGAGAGATGAGGATGAGCAAAATTGAATACTTTTACAGATTCTTTTACAAATAAAATTTACGTTTAAATGAACGATCAATTTTTTGAAGGACAAATTAACAAGCATATGTGCACGTCTACATCAATGAGAGAAGAGGAGATCTTATTAATCATACAAGGATATTGCATACTTTAACTTAACTAATTCAAGTCATGATATACAACGAAATCGATTCTAAAGATACATACATATTTGCAAAGACCAAAATGTAAAATAACGAATACTATAGATGTATTTTAAAATATCGGGAATCTCTTGTGTGATGCTTTGTTAGTAGACATATGTATGGACATGTTCCAAACAAGACCAGACTTTTTCGCGCAATATTCATTAGTCATTATCACACGATTTTCCAGCATAGCTTGTACACATAAGCTTTCCTTCTAGCTGAGAAAATACCGAGAAAGATTGCGTAAAGAAGAAATTCACCAAAACGTTTCCAACGAAAACCATGCGACGTGCGTAAGGCGCAAGTACGGAAGAAGAGAAAGCCAGCAGGGTTAGACCACGCTGGAATGAGTCACAGAAAATTGGGAATATAAAAAACGTGTACTAGGGCAAAGGGCCCTATCACATCTACCCAAACCCATGTAGCTCGGGTCTTCGATATTGGCCGAGTAGTTTCAAAAAAGGGTTTCAAAAGTAAAAGGCGAAGCATATTATCATCTTCAATCTTATTCGTTTATGTATGTTGTTTAAGCATATAGGTATACATAATATATTCACAATGAACTATTGATATAAACATTTTGAGACTCCACTTGTAAGATTCTTCTATCAT
>JAQIXW010000582.1:0-27783 GCA_034700685.1 Willowsia buskii
AGAAATAAAATTGGCGGAGGCAGATACACAAAGAAACCAAATCCTACCAGAAGACTTTCGTTGAAAGGAACTATAAAGCGAACTAGATCAATATATCGAGGTTCGCAAACTAGACAGGATACTCTGTAATACTTCTATAAAAACTGGTTAACGAATAATTCGCCATAATTTTCAGAAAGTTTTGTCGTCGAGGAGCCAACCACCTGGCGAGAGTCTCGTCGAATAACGCCACCAATAACCGTTGTTAATTCATTGGCATCTCCCACTGAATCACCAACCCGGCGCAGCCCATCACCAGTGGAACCAAAAACGATACCTGCGCAGCCCTCGTGGGCCCCGAGACTTCAGGCTTCTCGACAACGCCTCACGTCTGATTCGCAGTTTGAAAACACAGAGATTGATGAATTAATCACAATGTTGCGAGACACGGAATCTTTAGAAGAGCAAGGTGATATTCTCCACTACTTGGTGACTACTCATGGCCTTGACTTCATTACTGGGATGGACGACAACAATGTGGAAGTGAAAGTGAAGGATTTGCTCAAAGGAGTATATGACAAAGCATGCCAACAAAAGCTCTGGGGCCTGGTCAGACATACCGCTGGCATGTTGGGTAAGCGAGTTGAGGACCTGGCCAAAGCTGTGACTGACCTACTCGTGAGGCAGAAGCAAGTTACTGTTGGAATGCCTCCAAATCACGAAAAAACAATCACGGGACCACTTCCAGAAATTGAGTTGAGGCAACTGATTCATGCAGCATATGGAGACGATGAGAGCACAGCAATGTTAACTCAAGAACTGCTAGTCTATCTCGCAATGTTTATTCGAACAGAACCGCACTTGTTCTTGGAAATGTTGAGACTCCGGGTGGGTCTTATCATTCAAGTCATGGCAACCGAATTAGCGAGAACTCTAAAATGTGGAGGTGATGAAGCATCGGATTACCTTCTGAATTTAAGTCCGTTTGAGATGAAGAACCTACTGTATCATATTATGAGTGGAAAGGAGTTTGCCGTCAGTACATCCATGTGTAAGATCCAATGCTATCCCTAGATTGTCGTTCACATAAAATGATCAAGGGAATGCCTTCGTAAATTATATTATTGCATAAAATTTTTATTGCAGCAATGAAAAGTGGCCTAAGCAGCTACAGTCACTCCGTTATAACCACTGCGTCTACTAAAGTTAGCAAGGTATAATGAATACAAAAAAATTTAACGTATATAATATAGTCCAGGGTTTTATTTTGGACGAAAGTGTGAATTCTTTTTGCTTTCGTTCCTTTCTAGGCACACATTGACACACTTTTTTGTCGAGACATTGAGCAAATCGAGGTAGAAAAACAGCAAGGACAGTGGCTAAGACGGAGAAGGCTCGATGGTGCACTGAACAGGGTACCCAGGGGATTTTATCCAAGAGTATGGGCAATCTTAGAACGGGTGAGCATGATAGGAATAAAATTTTTGCATTCTTACTTAAAGGTGAGGTATGGACTTTAACTCAATATTGTCTTCCGTTTTAGTGCCAAGGCTTAGCTATAAATGGGAAGGTCTTATCAACTAATTTGACCCAGGAGGTATGTATAACAATCATTATGTATTATGCAAAATTTGCTGCGAAATTCCAGTCTCGTACATGTCTTAATTTCAAATCTTGTTTTCCCAAGATGACTTCTGGGGAGCTCAAGTTTGCCCTCAGAGTGGAAGCTGTGCTGAACACAATATCCCAACCAGAGTATCGCCAGCTTGTTGTCGAGGCACTGATGGTGCTCACGCTGGTTGTAGAACATAACTTGACCAATTACTTGGGTGACATTCTTTACGTGGAACAACTTGCTCATACAGCCAACAAGATATTCCTAGCTGATCAAGTGAAAGTGAATGGAGACGCAACTCTTTGCTGTGCTAAAGACAAATTGGAAGGTGGAGCGGGTGGCAGTGCCACGGGCCAGAGTAGTGCGGGTGCTAGTGGTGGTGGAAACGAAGGAGCAGGTCTCTTATGCGGCGGGGCTGCCCACATCTGTCAGCATTTTTACGACAGTGCGCCATCAGGGTGTTATGGTACAATGACATACCTAGTCCGAGCTGTAGCTCAAACTCTTCATTGTTTACCTAAGGATGGTCAGATAGATTGTAACATTGCATAGGCAGAGAAGATGGAATAACATCCAGAATCTCAGAGTCAGGCACATCACAGATAAAATTAGAGTTTCCTTTTATTCGCCAGATGAGATTTTTTTCCGTCAATATACAAATAGTGTTTAGGAAAATAACATAACGCATTTTAATTAGTATATAGATTCCAGCTACCAATCGTTGATTTCGTATAAATGTCTTGTGAATGTGAAAAGTGCCATGAAATAGATTATTTTAGATATTCATCATAAATAAATAAAAGAATGAAACTTATCGCCAATATTTTACATCTGGACCTTGAATGACGACTATTTAATCAAGTCACGTTTTGTAATTCCATGAAATTCAACGGTTTCACTCTTGTTCCCGTGCCAATGTCCCGTTGATCTTGCTGCAATAGATTTTTCTACAGACATGGAATATCGAAGCCTTTTAGGTGGAACGTTTCCAGATACTATAATTACATTCATGCAAATGCAATACGTTGTATATTAGTAACAGTAGTAACTAGTACATAGTAACCAAGCTCATACATATTCATTTCATGCTTAACTTCCGCCGGCCCGATATCTCGCATTCCCGATTTTTCTACTATATACACTATTCTCGACTCCTCCGCCATACAACAGACTAATAACATTTCATAAAAAATTGTTACACATCAGCATATTACAGAGCAGATGTGCAAGAAATCATATCCGCTGCACCAGGCCACGTAAACAACACCACCAAAATGTACCACAAGGTCTAATAACAATATGGAATTCATTATAATGATGAAAGCGAGTAGTATGAAAGGTAAATGCTATTTTTACAAGTTTGATATTATTATTATTATTGCTCCGCTTTGCTACTTGTCAAACCAGCGATCCTATTTCCACTCTAGACGCAAATTTCATGCGACATGCTGCCAATTTACTGATCACAACACAATCATGTCAAGTTGCTATTGCGAGTTTTGGTTGTGTCGGTCTCCACATTCTAATTGTCGCGTTAATGCAATAACATGCGATATCCAGCTCGCAGAATGTGACATCACCAGAAAAAACGTATCCTTGCTCCTCATCAGAATCTGAGAGTCCCCAGTATTCCTCATGGCTCAAGCCAAATAAGTACATAATTTCCATTCCATGCATGCTTGTGTCTCCATTCTCCATTCAGCAATTTCCAATTCATTTTTTCCCTTCAACGAAACAAAGAAAGGGGAAGAAGAATGATTGCATGGAGAATCTCAACTAACGATGAAACAAGTCGTTTTGCTGCATTACTTGGGTAAAGCATAAAACTAAACGCTAAAAGTACAAACATGAATCAGAGAACTCGAGAGAAGAAACTACCTGCAGAAACGCACATGAAATCGTGGTATATCCTCAATCTTTCTCATTAGCATGTAGTACCATACCTCACTAGCAAATCACCATCTAATCTTACTACACACTATCCTCCCCTCCTCACAATATTAACAACAACAACACCGTAATAATAGGCTATTCACTAGTGTTCCCTACTCATGCAATATTCACTGCTAAGAGGCGATTTACGAGTACCGAAAGAGAAGAGATTCATATGAGCTCATGAATTGACTGCATGTGTGCATTCATAATGTTAACTACAACAATGTACTTGTAGACAGATTGCATTGTGCTGTGTTTTTATTATTTCATGTAAGTACTTTGTCTCCTTCTCCTCAAAGTACAAGCTACATGATAGTAGGATCCTCACAAAACATGGATAACATTATCATACTGACCACCACGAAACTTTACTGCATTACTGCATATAACCACATTACCCCTTTTACTCTGAAATCTTCATCATAAGAAGGGTTTTTGTACAACAAAGTTACAAGATGTATTTACATCTACACATGCATACCATGCGAAATATTAAAAAAATGTAGAACACGGCAGAGCTACATCATACACGGATGACCCCCATTATCCATCATAATGGAAAAGGAAACATTGTCATAACTTTTTACATTTAGTAGTATGTAGCCTCAAATCATTGTGTATTCGTTTGCAAGGTGCAATGCAACTAATGATAATCATATGAATAGTCCTTATTGAAGTGGAAAAAGAGCATGTTTTATGTCTTCTGTCGTATTGCACATTTTTTCGCATGCCATGGCAGACTCTTCTGTCCACTCTTCTCCCATTTATTTTTCGCCATGTGATACATGAGCCCATCTTATGGCAACCATCAGAAGAGGATATCAGTTTATAGTTCATTTCTTCAGGAAAGAAAATACTGAGCCATATTGCCCTCTTCTCTTCTGCATGCTTGTGCATCAAATGAACCATATGCCAACATAATCTCTTCTCTCCTCCTGGCCTGCATTATCAGCTCTTTACTTTATGTAGTCTGCCTGTCTATCTGAAAATCCTCTCTAAAGCACATACATTTATTGGCAACTGTTTAACTTGAAGAGTCAAAAGACACACACACACACACCACCACCACGATTCTCTTTACAAACATTTCACTTTTTCGCGATATACAAAGATGATTTGTGTAAATGATGATGACGAGCATCTCTATATACTCCACACCACATCATCTACATCTCTCATATCGCCACTCGCACAACATACCTCTCATCTCATCATATACCTCATACCTTTTTAAATATTTACTGCTTTATGTGAGGAGTAAGTGGTTGCCGTAATGTATTTAAACGAGCTTTATTCCATCATTCTTTTTTATGATTACTTGACTCTCTGCTTCTTTCTGCCTTTGCCTTCAGGAAAAAATGTAACAACAAGTCAAGTCAGCATTTGCAGCAGAAATGAGCAAAAGCAAAATATGAGCGGAGAGAAGAGAATGAGAATGCGAGCATGCTTTTAGTAGCATTTTGTGCGTGTGCTGTTCATGTATCAAGTTCGTTCCCTGCTCTACAGCCGCTGCTCTTCTCTGTTTACTCTTGTTTTTCACTCTCTGCTCTCTGGTGTCGGTGTGTGATGGTGGTTGGTTTGCTATTGTAAAAAAACATTAAGTATAAAAAAATAGTCTCCCTTGAAAAAAAACCGAACCGGATGATGATGTTGTGATCTATATGCTTGTGTTTTAGCTGAGACTTCAGACTTGGTTGTGCTACAACACAAAAAGTCACACTTGTCTACAGAGAGCAGCAGCATTGCACAGGAAAAAGCATGAGCACACGTCAACATAGCGAGCAGAGGGAATCAAAGTGAAGAAGTGAATTGAGGGATTTTGCTTCTCTCTCGTCGTCTCTTGCCTACACCACAATAACAGCAGCAGTTTGTGCTTTTTATGGTGGCTCGCTCAGTGTAAACAAAACAGGCAGTTTGGCAGGAAAATTTTTAGTTTTTGTCCTCTCCTCTTTTATGTTTAGTTATAAATAAATTGTTCGTCGGTTAGAAATTAGTTAAAATTTTGGATTCGGTTTTCCTGAGAGAGTGATTAGCAAAAGGGGAGGAATTGGCAGGTGTGAGTGTAAGTTTAGACTTTGAAATTGATTGACTTCTCCAAAAGATTTGAATGAAGTGTGTGATTCATTCCACATTTCCAAGAATGAGGCTTGGAGATTGAAGTTGGTGTCATGCCGTTAACCGTTTTAGCTAGTACCTTTATCAATATCTTTAGTGAAAAAGGATTGTAATTAGTCAGCAGTCTTTGTAATATTAGCAAAGTGGACAGCACAATGTGACTATGAATGATTACTGCTAAGAGAAGGCAGATGAAATTATTTTAAAATGTTACCAGAGTTTTGGAACTGTCTTCTTTGGTGGAAAAGTTTGCGTGGCTATGACCGTGCTTAGAGATTCATTTAACTTCCTGGAAACAATTGAATTTGAATTTAGCATTGCTGTTAAAGAGTATCTACGATGTTAGTTACATAGCACAAATAATGCATAATTAAACTGGATTTTATGTTGAGATATATTGAATGTGACATCATCAAGACATTCGACAATATAAGAAATTTAGCTAGGATAATTATTGGCCGCCTTTTAATTGCCTTTCCACCAAATGCTTAGACTAATTCAAGCAAAACACTATTAAAACAATCGTTTTCATGGGTTCCAACCCGGCCTATTTTTACTGGGAAGCTTTGTCACATGTGTTAGCTATTTAGTATTCGTTGCCCATACCAATTAATTTAATTATCTTGCTAAAGACAATCATAATTATCAGTGAGCTACCACAAACTTTGTTACATGAATGGAGAGGGTTATATTCAATTCTTGTTTATAATAATCGTGGTCAGTGTGTAATCGCTACTGATTCCAAATTCAATTCAACTGTCAATACACAAATCTTCGTTTAGCATTCAAATTACTTTAATTCTTTAAAAAAAATCCCTGTACGTATTTTTTATTTGCCGGCTTACCGTAATTCTAATGAAATTCATAGTAGAGATTAGAAAGACTTTAAAAACAAGTTAGGTCATAGTTTTCGAAAGCTACTAGTAGGATGACAAAACTACTGTGCGATACATACTTTAGTGAAAAAATGTAGTAAATTATAATGTAAATAAAGATTCCACTTGTCATCAAATTTTACTTTGGAAACAGTGTAGCGCTGTAGCGTAACGTTACCAACTTCTGAACGCGTTTCTCCTGTTGTATGAGAAACACACGTGATTTTACTTACGATTAGACGTGTTCCTTGGATTTTTCTTAATTATAACAACAACGCGAGTGTCGCTTGCGTTAATTGATTGGAAAACTCGATTGTTAAATTTTTCAAATAATAGCAAAAGTACAAGAAGGCCTACCACAGGACATTTAAAAAGTACTCGTCTTCTACTATACCCTTAATTCTATTTCTTCATGTGATATATCCAGGCTGTAGCCGTTGTTAAGCGACACAGCGTCTATTGATTCTATCAACCGTGTTCACCAACTAAATCTTAACAGAACATACTTAAAATATCTGTACAAGTACTTTAAAAGTATTCTATCAAACGTTTCCAGTTCATCAATTGAAGTGACAGTCAAGAGTTTAATTCACGGTATCATCAATCAGTGCTTCTAATTTGCTGCAGATCTTCTGATTATCTTCAGTTACTATTTACCTTTTCACATTGGATTTATTGGAAACTGGAGAGACCTCAGCTAATTCAATGGGATGACCTGTGACTTAAATTATCCATAGGAGCTGACGTAAGTATAATTGCTCACAAATGAAGTCTTTTTAATATTTCATAATGTTCAACGTTACGTGTTTATTACTAGAAATTTTATGCTTCAAAAGCTGTGCCACCTATTTACATGCGCTTTATATACATGTGTTAAATCTACATCAAAATCTGCTCCCAAACAATCATTTTCGAAAGTTAAATATACTTATGCTCATAGCGTAGGCAGTAGGATTAATATTCTTAGGAATTCGCAGCAATTCGCATAAACTATGACGCGTGCATTTTTCGTGTATTGAAGGCCGTTTCTTGACACTGCAACGTCAGAAAAATATAAAAATATTATGGCTGTAGCAATTGGTATTGTTTTAGTTTAATGGCATAATAGTTAATGACTCACTTTGCTTGATCATGATGATTTATTAATGTGCATGTGCATCTGCCTCTCTGACTAAACACTAGGAAAAAAAATTAATTTAAACTAAACTGAGTCTGCCGTTATTGTTCGTTGTATCACTTGTTAGTAATCTTGTATAGAAAGTTTCAATCTAGTCTGCACATATTTACAATTCATTTAAATTGTCTATCATCATAATCAGAAATCATGATTATTGAAAAAAATACAAAGACTATCGTTTTGAGGCGTTTTTCATGTGTATAGGTAGTGCTATTTAATCTCTTCACAGCTGAGTACTTGTGCGAAATATTAGGTTTTTTTCAAGTACGCATTTTCTTCGTGTTGGGTAGAAGAAAACGATGTTCTATAAAAATGTTACTTTTATCAAATGCTTTTATGGTTAAGCTTTAAGGTTAAGTCTAAAATCATGGTAGCTGGTTTTGCTTGCATTTGAAGATTCTTTTTTAATTGCTGTCTGAAATATTCATTCATGATTAAAGAATGAGTTATTTAAAGAAGTTAAGCCGATGCTCATCTCAAAATCTCAATAACAGTAAGCAGCAATGCCATGATTTTTATGTACAAGTTTTTACGCATGCGTGATATGAAATACGAAGTGATGTGAGAGCCAAAAAACTGAAAAATAATGAATTTTCGTGAATAGCAGTAGTAGTGAACAAATAACGCAATAAAATTTATACTGATTACATCATTTTCATATTGCGTGGTCATTCAAGAAGTTTATTTTAATGATGCTTGCATTATTCTACTGTTGAAGGATTCTCGGTAAAAAGTAAAGTAGGGTAGTAGCAAGGTTTGCAAGGCAATATAATTATCGGTTTTGAGCCCCAGCCTTTGCACTCTCTGTCTGCACCCACATGTCTCCAGATCCAGGCCAGTTCCCAGCGGTACTTTTCAGTTCCACATAACTTTGCCTGTTGGAAAGTTGTCAAGTTTTCACCGGAGGAGTCAAGTCACCAGCTGCAAATCGAAGTTGAAACTTTTTTTCTCGCTGACTAATGCAAGTTAGCCATGTTGTCAGGGGAAGGAAATTTTCGTGCCTATATAACAATGAATCATCTAAATACACATACACACGCTCTTTTTTTATATGCCATGTTCTAGGTTCATGGAAAAAACACAAAGTAAGTAGAGGAGAATAATAGGTTCAATGGCAAAAGCCGCATGGACTTCCTTTGTCAGTGTCAGAATGCCTTTTTTCTGCCTCATTCACTCTTCATGAATTGAATGATGAATGGCTGGTTGGTTGTTTAGTTCGGCTGGTGGTGATGGTGCTGGTGTACGGATTGAACTGGAAACTGGAACAACCACACTATACCAGCAACTAGGCCATATATATGCATGAATGTATAAGAGTTTATGTAGCAGTAACAAACAGCTATCAAGTACAGTACTAGTACAAGAGAGCATCTGCGTGCATTGTTCAAAAAATATTTAGGAAGAAGTATAAAATTAATGAAATCGTGATGTTCATTGCAAACTGACATCATTATTATAACGTATCATGCACCAATCATTCAAATCGATATTATTTTGCAAGAGTACCAAGAATATTTTGCCCATTTGTAACTTTTCTTGCTTGAAGGACAGTTGGGCATTGAACCAGGTTGCATGGTGCTCTGTGTGGTGAAAAATAATATGAACTTTTATGAAATCAACGAACTAAGCCTGCAAAATATCATACAACATTAAAGAATAAATTGTTTACGTTTCATTTCATGTATCGGGTTTTAGGAGAAAATAAGGAAAGCTGTTTTCCTGTGAAATTTTTTGATGATAAAATGCTGAATATTTTATTTGCCAAACTCATATACTTTTTACGAAATGTGATGAAAATATTATTGGTGTTTAGTGGTATGAAAACAGCATTTTTGAAAAGTTCAAAGTGAGCTGTCATATTCATAGAATATCGACTAAGAATTCCACTTGTTTTACCCTTGGCAGTGTTGTTATATCGACTGTTGTTGTTGAGAAGAGAATCATGTGTAAATGAGCATTGACGATCCTTAGGGAATTGATGAGTATGAATAATTGATTTGGTTGATAGTATAGCATATAGTATGGTTTTGCTAGGGCAGTGCAGACGGTAAATAGAATTTTCCCTATCTGTTATGGCACATTATTTTGCAAATGGAAATAAAAGGTAGGAGAGGAGAGGAGGATGGAAGAGGAGGAAAAGTGGAAAGTAAACAATCAGGCAATGTCATTACCAAAGTAAAAAAAAAGTAGTAAGTGGCAAATAGGCAATGTGCAAAATATCACATGGGTATTCTCAGCTCCTCTGTGCTGCGCTGCTAGTTGTAATATTAGAGGTGTGCTAGCAAAACTTACTATTAAATTGTAAGTTGTGATATTGAGTTATATAATGTCCTTGCACAAGTGCCACATAAAAAACATGCTAAACACTAAAATGTTTAGTTTAGGGCTGTATATCTAGTTAATATTTTTTACGTGTCACTAGACACAGACAGACAAAGTGACGACGATGACGACAGGCAAGCAAACACTTAAAAATGCTATATTGTCTATTTTCTTCATGATTGAATAAGTGGAGAAGTTTTATAGGCATGTGTAATTTGTGTATTTGCTTACTATTGTGTCACGAATGAACAAAGTGCCACATTAAATAGTCCCGATTTAAAGGCAGGAAAGTGTAATGGATGGTAGCAGCGGTAATAGGTAATTTTCAAGTACATATATTTTGCTGCCATGGTTATCATGATGACGAATATGGTGACGATGACGCTGTAAACTGAATATTATGCCCTATAATATGATATCTGTCTATTGTTATAAGCACGAAAGATAATTTACAGATGGGAACATGGCATGGCATGCATTTGTGTTTAGAGTAAGTTTTATTTCTATTTCCAAGAGTTAAGGGCGTGCTTTGCAAAAAATCAGCAAGGAGTAATAATAACTTAAAAGCAGCAGTAAATTTATGCTCAATTGATTTTATTTTTATATGCTATTGCTAAATAAATACTACTGCTACCTTCAAGAATTCATTTCATTTTGACATTTTTCATTTTGAAGTGGATTGGTGGATATAAGATGAAAACTGAAGACAAGTAGAAATTCAATGCGTTTCAGCGTTAACTTTTTAGGATGTCTGACGTATGTAGAGAATAAAGAATAAAAATGACATGGAGTTATTAATGCTCTAAGAGCTTTTTGAGTTGCGAGTGTGAAATTAATATTTCGTGTCAGTCATTTTATTATGTAGCGCTGTCTCCTTCTAGCTTTTGCTTGCGTTGTACGCTCGTCTAGAAGGACAAAATTCCGATTCTCAGAAGAAGGTTTAGTCAATATTAAATTAAAGATTTGTGGAATTTGCAATACAAAGCTTCAAGCTTACCAGTCATATTGTGTGATGATAAGTTCCAGATATCTATCTACTCGGAACAGGAAAGGTGATGGCAAAAGTTATGGCAGACGATTCTCACATTCTTCTAAAATTGATTCTCTCTTCATTCATTCTTTTCACTAGCAAATTTGTCGTATAAATGTGTCACGAAAAGTCGACTTTTCAAACAAACAAACCGTATCTGATAGTGATAGAACAATGTCTTGGCAATAAAATGACTCCCTGATCGTATGTATTGTTACAGTAACTCTGGAGTCTGGCGGTTAGGAGGTCACGATAAATATTGCATGCATGAAAAAAAGAATCAACGTATTACTAATATTAAACGGTCATATATTAAAGAACACAAAAACTGACTCTATAAATATCTGCGTTGAAACAAACTTCCAGTTGTCTAAATATTTTTTTTGCATTTCAAAGCGCCACTTATTTACTCTAGGTTCTATTCCGAATTGACTGGATTATTAGATCTGCATGCTAAAATTGCTATTTGTTTTGTCTGCTAAAATACTAACACGTACAAAACTTTGCATGAAGTTAGACCGTGTAGTCACTGCTTGCTTAAAAGCTGTGATTTATGTTGTCAACATTTCAGCTTCGGCTTTTGAAGGTAACGACAACTATAGTGCAAATATTTTATCACAAACTACATACACAAGTTGAGAATGAAACGTTTCATGCAATTTTATGCTGTTTACTCGAAAATGCATGAAAACATAATGTTGATATTGATAGGTAGGTACATAATAAAATACATGCAGATTCGACATGCTGAGAAAAGGAAGGAAGTAAAATTTAAGATATATTTCATTATTCCATAATATCTCCTGCGGAGGTGGGACATGATATTATTGCCTTTTTCAATGTGTTTGTTCATACTCCAATAAATTTGCTAATAACTTTATATGATGCGTTCCTTGAAATAATATGTATATGCATGGTTGCCAGTGGAAATGTAATAGGAGACCACAGCGGTCTTCGTCATCAACCACCATTTAGTATCACATCATCATTTTGATTTTTCATGCTCTTGCCACATGGGCGCAGTTAGTCATCAACTTCATCCTCATGATAAGGCCATCCGTTCAAGACGGAATGATTTACTCTTTATTCCAAAATATGCATGTTACAGAGTAAAAGAGTAATTTCACCGACAGGGAATTCTGAGCAGTTTTATCATATTAAATATAGTTGTGATAAATTTTTTCCATTCTTCTAACTACAGCGTGCCATTTCTCAGTTTTATTGCCTTGTCTTGTACCGCAAAATCATATCATAAACATTAACGCGAATGAATACCACATACCACCAGTGCAGTATTGATTAGTCGATTCCCTATATTTTATCATCGTCGTAATAACCAATATCCTTTATACAGCGAACATGAAGATGAATATGCCACAACAGCAATCTTAATCTCTGTTCACAATGTGAGCTCACCTTCTCCAAAGTCAATCTCAAATAATGTACATAAGTATAAGTAAGAAGTCAAAGCTCACAAGCTTTGTGAGGATCAGCATGGTTCCAGCTTTTTATTTATGTATTAAGAATATTGCAAGTTGCCATGCTTGATTTTTCACTTAAAGAAGTTCAATTGATTTCCTTCCTTCAACCAAGTAATAATACGCATTTTTAGGATGCTTTTAAATCAAATCCAGCACCAGAAACACGACGACACGAAGTAATTAATTTTAATTTACACCACAGGCGAGCTTTCATGGAAATGAAATGAGTGTGAATAATGCAACCAAAACCATACAAAGATAAATGAGTAAATACTTTGAATGGATGCGTGTTTTTCAATACTGCTCGTTAACTGGCTCTGAACTGAAATGAATGCGAGTATAACGTATAATAGGATTTTTGAGATTATAAATCGCATTATAAGCATTAGCAGCTATAAAGATGAAATTGAGGTCACGAGTCACAGAGTCACACGACGAGTCAAGTCGGCAGAAAAGATATTTTTCTCTCATATTTGTCGTCGTTATCGTTTGCACTGCTCAGTGTGTGAGTGTTGGTTGGTGTTGATTCTACGTTCACGTTACAATTTTACAATGCGACGTGTATCGTGTATCTACCTATCCCAACAAAGAAGCTACCTGCGCCTTACCACCTGGGAAACTGCCGCAACAAGGAGCATATTGTCACGAACGACGAAGAAAACAAAACGCAACATATTTTAAAGAAAAAAATGGCTTGAGTGCATGCAAGGATTCACATTTACAGACATATGGGCCTCATTCATTCAGCTGCATCCTTTTTACTACGGTGCACTGAAACTAACTACATACAAGATTTTAGTTGTTGATTATATTATACCTCTACAAAGCAACACCATTGAATATATTGACTGATGATAATACGATATTTATCGTGAATACATAAATAAGAGAAAAAGGCACTTGTGAATGGGTTTTATTGCAGAGTATGTTTTATTAATGAATGGTCAAATAACGAAGAAAACGATGAGGATGGAATAAAAGAAGAAGAAAAAACGTGAATTAAAATGATTCATGATTTAGTTGTATATGAGGCACATGATGTTCTGCTGATATTTATATGAGTGTTTGTCACAGGCAATAAGCAGGCAAATGCCAATCTGGGTCTCTCTGTGTTGATCCCTTTGATTTTATCACATTTTACTTTGGGTTTTCGTATAAAAACAAAAGCTGGTCGTGGTTCGTGGTAATCGTGGTCTTGGTCTCTTTGGAGTCTCTATCCATCTGTGTATAATATACGCTTTAACATCTCATCACTTTCTGCTACCGTTTATGGTGGTTGTTCTAATTTCATTCAGTCAACCAGATTCATTTTACTCTACGCGACGACGGGTAGCATGAATGAAATGATTTTCGCGAGTATCATCAGTATTGTATACTTCTAACTTTGTAGTAGACAGATAGTAGTACATTCTCCGTATGATGACAAGAAAGACTACCTGCTAATGAAACTCTTAGTCGATACTTGATACATTCATACATATACATAAGTCGTGGTTCTGGTTTATCCTTTGGCAAAAACGAAGATATGAGCTCTCATAAGTCCCATTTACCGTATTCGTAGATTTACCAAGAAAAGTAAACTGTTATCTTCCTACGTTCATCCAAGTAAAGTAATGATACCATATTACAATGACGTGAGTTGACTAAAGTAGTTTTTCTCGAAAACTTTCGTTGCTGTGCAACCTTTTTCGGAGAGTGCTCTTAATTGCATTAATTTTTATACTTAAAAGAAAATAATATGCTAGTTAATGGGTATAATGGAATGCTTGTAATGTTAATAAGATGGCGACCAATGCAGTAGTTTTTTTTGCAAATTTCATTTGGCTACTTATGGAAAAAAGGTTTTTGTCTTAAGACAGCAAAAAAGTGGAGTGGTTATGCACTTCAGAAACCTGCCTTGCCAACGCTATACGTTCCGTTTGTCTGTTTTTCACTGTCTGATGGTTGACTAATAATAATGTATTATGTGATGCACTTATGTTCGTCTTGGTCGTAAAAATGGAGCCAAACCAACATAGCACATAAATAAATGGTTGTTTTAATCGTAAAGGTAAAATGCTCCTCTTTTATGCCACTCTTCTTAATAAACTTCGACTCCCGTTGTTTCATTTTTCTTCCTATGCTTTCCTCTTCTTTTTTTCTGCTAGAAAGAGTTTTTGGCAGGTGAGTCCATAAGTGTTGATTTTTTTCCTCGTAAAAATTCAGCGGTAGTTGTGATGTAAAGCTTGCTAATACTTTTAAAATGACGGTAATCATCATAATAGCCTAGCTTTTGATGCTGTTGTTTGGCTTGAGGATGATAATAATGGCGATGATGACAATGATAATGCTATTTAAAAGTGCAAAGGCCGCAACAGTCAAGTTAAGGTTAATAGCAGAAAACTAACTATACTGCTGTTACTGCTATTAAACCCTTGCAAATTATTTGTTTACCTGCTACTGTCCTTTACCTGTCTTGTTCTTGTTGCTGCTGTCTTGAAATGAATGGCTAGCTTTTGGTATTATTATTCTGCCATATTATGCATCAAAATCGCATGATATGCCTATTAACAAGAGCTATCTGATTATATTAAGCCGTATAGTGTGGGGATGCAATGTCACTGCGACTGATTTGTGGTACTGTAGTACAGTTATGCTAGGCGCTAAAGCCAGGTAAAGTAGATTATTCGCATGCAAGTTAAGCACATGCATTACCTACGTAATTGTAGCTGGTGTAAAACTAGGATGTATAGGAAATAGAAACTTACCTAGAGATTGCAAATGATAAAACACAATTACAAATTATAATAACACTCGTAATGATGATAATATTTGTGGTGGCAATAACAACAATAATAAATGACCTTTACATTGAAAGAAGCTAGTCTTTGGATCCTCTTGGCTTCGTGCTTATGCTTACGAACACGAGTTACCACCATACAGTTTTCATTGCCGTTTCATTGAAGTTGTAATGCTCCGTTTGTTCTCTGTGATGCACATGGGGAATGCACATGCATGCTTAATTTAAATAGTACTCTGAACTACGTATTTCCATCGACTTTTCCTGAAAGGAAAGAGTGAATTGCTTATTACTTGTTGACTTCGAGATTATAAAATAATAGGTAGTCAGAAAGGGTTCCGAATGTCGCCATGTGTGTCTGTTGACTTTCATGCCTCGTTTACTTAAATGTCACACTTGCAAAATGAAAAATGCAAAGGCGCCATGTAATCAGAACTGTTCAGTCTTCTTGTACTTGGATGAAGACTATCTATTTTTAATTTTTAATGGTGAAAAAATGCTACTACGCTCTGCATAACCTTCTTTGTATAATGCAGGTATTTTCTTGCGCATAATTTACCTATAGATTTATTAGATTTGCATTCATATTCATAAGTATAAAAGGTAAAATGTTTTGGTAAGATTATGTTGAAGAAACAATACATAATTTTGACACTGTCTGTTCACACTTACTTGTGCTGTGCCAATCTCGCTCTGAGATTATAATTTTTTCAGAAAATCAGGCAAGTTCATCCTAATATGGATATTGCTACGACCTCATCATGAAAATAGTTGGACAATGACTATGACCCTTTCCATTTTAACCGTACCCTGTAATTCGATATATCTACATTTTAGGGCATTCAATGTCCATTAGTTGGCAATCAAAATTGTATGAAAGTCAAATGTCAAACAAAAAGAAGAACTATGAGATGTCTACTCATTTATTACGTTTTATGAAGATTTCACATTATAGACAGGTACGAATCATATACCTATGTGTATTTCAACTGCATTCATTTTTGATTGATCTACTCGATTGCTGTGTATAATCATAATCATACCATCCAATATTTTAAAGTAAGCATACGAATTATATTTTAATTTTGGCATTGAGTCGCATAAATAAATAACTATGCGTTACTCGTAACATTGCGTAAATTATAATATTTCTGTTACAACTTTATATTGTACATGATGATGGCTTGCGAATTCAATATTGAATTCATCAAATGGAGGGAATGTGCACGTTTTTTACAAGTTTGTATGCCTAGATGTGCACTAGCACTGTACAGTTATTTACAATAAATGAATGTGCGTAGGCAAGTATTTAAATAACATTTGGGATGATAATAATGATGACAATGTTGGTGCTAAATGATATGAATCCATGTAATGGCACTTTCTGTAGCTTATATGACACACATCCATTTATTTAGTAGTTAGTCACTAGCTGCGAAAAGGAATGGAAAATTTATTAGAATTCCCTTAACGGCATGACTGCAATTTACTTGCACAAGTGGGAGACTACTTTGCGCAAGATACGCTAATGATAAGTGTTAGTAGATACCTGTGTGTGCGTATAATACAATGATAATGGTCAGTAATATGCAAATAATTTGGAGATTGTTGACGGTTATTCTGTGATAATACTGCTGAGTTAGTAGCAGGAAAGGGTCAACTTTTGCTGTTGCGCCAGCTCTTTGTTTCTTTAGAATAAAATGTGTGTGAACTTCGCAGAGCGACTGAACTGAAGACTTCTGCTCATTGTTGGTGTTGGTATTGATGAAAGTTGCGTGAATGAAGCAAACAATAAGAAACCAGGTGTAAATATCGTGTGCACACATTCAAAATAGATTGCATATTAATGTAAGAGTATTTACACTATCTGTGTGTGATGACATGATATGATATCATACTCGACTCGTATTGATTATATACTTATTGCTTTCAAGGTGTTTTCTTTCGTTGTGTCGATATCGACGTCGTCTCCATGCGGAGTGTAACTGTAGTCTTTTGTCTGTTGAGCTGATAAATTTTTAAGGCGTCTGCGAAAGTGGGAGTTGTTTTCTTCACTATTCACAGCCAGCTAATGGAATGATAATGGTGTATATTATATAGATTGTTGTTGTGTGTATGTAGAAATTTGATGGGTTTGGTTAAGCATTCATCCGGCGTGTACGATAATGTTTCTTGGTGCTGCTAGCTCACTTGTTTGGGCCACGCGATAATGTTGATATATTTATTGCCCAGTTGATGCTTTGGTGCGATATTATGGGCAATTAATAATGAAAAAGGCGAAAACGAAATGGGTGGCGGTTGGAGGAAGGTTGCGATGAATGTATATCATGTTATGTTGTACTAAAACAATGTTGTCCTCCACCCTTAAACCTTAAGACAAGCCAAAAATCCAAGCCACGATTCAACCATAAAACGTGCTGTATCAAGCTAAAACCATTTTTTGGATGGGAAGCGATGTCTAGCTGTGCGTTATAATAAGTGAAGGTGAAAACAATGCTGATGTATGCAAGTTATTGCGCTGTTGTAAGGAAGATGAGCTACACACGTGGTGATGGCATGCATCACTGGATTGTTTTGGATCCCATTTTTGAAGGGAAATGAGAAGGAAGAAAAGATTAATGATGATGATTTTTTGGTATGCGCCTTGTTTTGTAGCCAGTTGCTTAACTGTTCATTGCAATTTTTTGCTACTGTTTTGCTACTTCTCGTTGCTAGCTTCCTTGTGTGCATTGTGCACGACTTACTTTCCTCTCTCTCTCTCTCTAGTCATACTAGATTCCTGAATTCCTGATGTTCTTGCTGAGATGTAGGTATCTTGTTGAGTCCGTTCCAAAATAGTCATTCAATCTCACACTTTGTGTCTGCCATAACTATAGTAACTAGTCACTCCTCCCTCAGAGAGAAAGGAGCTGGGGTGAGTTGGATGTACAAGTTAGTTTGATGGTTTTGTAGCTAGCTGTGCGTGGTGGTGGTTGGCGGTGATGATGGTGGTGGTGGCATCACTATGACGTGTGGTGGGCGCAAAAATCCTCTTCATATAGAAACAACATCTCTTAAAGGCTAGAAAACGGTTCCATGAGCAGTTGCTTTTCTCTCAACTCACATAAAATTATCCTTGCGCCATGTCTACACGCTCCATACGTGCGGACCTTTTCAATCAATTTGGCCTGTCACAATGTATCTCTCTTTGGCATCTTCAATTATCAGCCAGCACAACACACAATGATACGATAGAAGGAGGTAGTGATACATACAGAAGGCTTATAATAGAACATTTTTCCACTTCTCTAAGTAGTAGTCTAGGTTTCTTTTTTATGTCTTGGTTCTGTTTTTCTTGCACATCACATCTCATCATAAAACCTCGTTCTCGTTACAAATGACAACTGTGTTGTGTGGCTCTAATTCTGGTACATGCCGTGGACGCCGTCGCTGTGCATCGTCATCCCATAAAAAATAGAGTATAAAAATACTGCGCTGCATGCAACCATAAAAGCAAGTCAAGAAACAACAAGAGAAGCAAAAAATGCATATAAAATATTGCAACTATCTTTCTTGCTTCTGTTTTATGCATTACTTTAAGAAATTCATGCAAATTCGTACAAAGTATTCCTGCTTCGTTCTTTTTTGTTATAATAATGATTTGTAAGACTCGGCTCTTCGGTTGACTACGCTAGACTGTTGAATGGTAGCTGTAAGCAAGCAAATGACAGTTTATGGGGGAATAAATGGCGACTTGCAGTTTTCGACGTCGTGTGCGTCGAAAGTTGAAATAAGAATAAATAAGTAATCATATCAGTTTTATTTTCTACAGACCCATTTTTCATGCTCCTGCCAATAATAATCGTGGAGCTAAATGGTTTTATTCAACTTGGCCTCTTTTCTAGAAGAGAATAGGTCTGAAGATTAAAGAAAGAGAGTAGTGCATGATTGGATATCGCCGAAAATGTTCGTCACGGATATAAACTGTGTACCTACCTTTCTTTGAAATCGCAAGTCGCAACATATATACCAATAAAACACAGGAGAAATTTCCAAACATCTAAGCATTTCCATTAGTATTGCGACACACGTATAAGACTTTATTACTCTTCTTTCCTGTCTTAGTCCTACTTGACACTTGCTGAAGTCCCTATCCATCATCCATTTAGTCTTGAAACTACTTACCTGTACGCCAGCATGTGGAAACACGGAGCAAAAGGCTGCTGCAGTTTTCATAGCTGTTTTATTTCATAAGTATTGAGTGAAATACTCTATGATGTACCGTTTGTTTCATAATCATAAATGTTCTATTGTTATGATGATAAAAAATCATATAGTATTTGCTCACATGAACTACGAGGTATTGAGCTTTATCTCCCTCATTACGCCGATAAGCGAAAATAGGATGTGTTATCCACATGTACGTGGATGGATTGCAATTCGCACAACAGCTTAAATGTGTGGTCACCTTAGCTCCCCTTGTTTTTCGTGTTACTTTAGTAGCCACTGCATCGCGTTGGCGTCATTATTACCACAATGATTTGTACTGACTTCGGCTACCTATATAGCAACAGCAACGCAGTACTTGGTTTTTTCTCGTACTCATCACGGCCATATCAATTCTTTGCTTACAAACGTTTTTTCTCACTAATTGTGAATGTTTAACTCGATTTGATCACACAACACACACTTCTACTCGTACAAGTTTGCTTTTAACTGCAACTGCATGGAAATACTATCTGTCTTTACACGAATAAGTAACTGTGCTTAGCAAACAAGAGAGAAATAGGTAAAACCTTGAATTTATGCTCAAAGCCGCAAAAATATTGTTATTATTATGCACATATTTGATATTGAGGTAAAAAAGTGTTAAATCAACAATAGCAATATAATGATAAGTATCATGGTTCATCCTGATCGACATCTTTCATATTATTATCAAATGATGCCAAAATTACTGCAATGAGTAGCAGAAACTCTGCTTCTGCCATGATGGCTATATTTGTATGTGTTTGCTGCTGGATATATTTTGATTTCTTTAGCTGTCGTATACTGGTTGTGTATAGTCTCTATAGAAACCCATAATATGTACCTAGCTGTGAATCACAAATAGTGCTTACAAGTTATTTATAATGGCATGATTACAGAACACATATATAATATGTGGGCTTTACTAGATTGTATGTATGTGAATGGTGGAGTAGAGATTGAAGATAAATGATGATAGAATGACATGATGATCGTATGAATGTACTTGATATTTTAGCTGTCCGAATGTTAAATTTTGAGCGTGGACAATGCTTGTTATGCTGCTGTTGAAGCTTAATTTTTTGTAGAGATGGATAAAAAATGAATGAATAGATAATTTTGCTCTGTAAATACTGCAGAATGGCGTGATTAATATTGAGGAAAAGTGTTTTTTGGAGAGTTTGGGCTTGGTTTGAGAAGTTAAGGTAGTTTAGATGATTGGAGGAGACCTTCACATTATGCAGAATATTCTATGTAATTGTACAATGTTGAAACCGAGGCGAATGCCATGTGTGTATGCATACTTATTATAAGGTGATGTAAACCCATGCATGTTGGGCTGTCCATTGATCATTCACCGGTAGTTTGGCGAATGCTGGTCTTAAGCTCTAAAAGAAGAATTGCAATAATGAAGGGGTAGGCTAGTAGGTAATTAGGGCTGTGTGTGACTCTACTCTGTACGGATATTTATGCAAATATTTGTATTCTTGTCTTACTTGGTTTTAGACCATTTTCCTTATCGAAGTAATGACTTCACTTTTGTTTGGAGATATGACGATGACATTGTAGTACATTTATGGTAAATATTTCCGTTTTCGATAAACGTTGTAAATGAGGAGAGTATGTTGTAGTGATGTAAAGAAGTGTTGCGTGCCAATGTTGAATGCTAGATGCCCGTCCTCTCGGGTGAATTCGTCATAGTCATGTCAAGACATATCTATTGCTCATTCTTCGTTTTGGTGTGGTAATTGGCAACGGATGAGAAAAAGGAGGACCGTAAAATGATGGACTTAAGTTCCTCATGTGAATACGAGGATGAGGAGACTAAATGAAAAAAAGGCTTTGTAATATGGAGTTGAAAATATTCGATGGCAAATTGACTTGGTACTGTTGCCAAAAGCTAGAAAAATGGTTGATTCTTTTGCAATATTGTACATAGTATCATGGTTCTCCTTCTAATCCCAGACTTCAAACTCAACCACAAAATTTGATAAATCATTTGAATGCTCTTGAGTCTCAGTCAATTGTGATATAAATATAGAAAGTATGTGAATAATATGTTTTAACTATAAAATGCAAACAACCATTCGCAAATTTGTTAGAATATGTTTGATTTCATATTTTCCGATTGCATGGGAAGGAATGCCATATTATGCTTGTGGACATTTATTGATGGAAGAATATCAATTTAAATTTTGGAGAAGGCTTGTCGCTGTATTATTGGTTATGAAAGTTTGAAGATAAAAGCTGGCATAGATGAATGTCTCTGTCTGAAAAAAAATCCACTACTGATTCTTTGACTGTCTATAAAAAGCATGTGCTGAGATCATGATTAGCCATCTCCTTTCTTTGTCATTGTCGTAGATTGTAAAATAGGAAATCACTCAAAACTTCCAATTTGATTGCAATTACTCTCGTCACGTTACTATTGTTATTGAGCATGAACGAAGTGCTATTATGAACGTATACAATACGGCAATGATTAGATCACCGATCACATCCCATCACTACATGTAATTTAGAAAATAAAGACGCCTCTTTGTGAGCTGATATTGCTTCATTTCCCTTTTAATCTTCTTACCATAGGGATAATGTTGAATATTAGACATTCATATTACGATATTATCGATTATTTCTGGCAAATAGAAAGAGAAGAGTGATTGCTTATGTAAATTTTATGCTTATGTAAGCTTTAAAGCCTTTTCCAATTTACTTTTGCTGAGTAATAATATGGATATTATACCTTATTATTGTTATTATAGGAATTGTGAATATTATTATTGGGTTCTCTTTTCTGTTTGAAAATAAATTCGTCGCCATCGCAGAGGTCAAAGATGCTCCTAATCAGTTCATATATGTTGTGGTGTGTGGTTTAAGTTTCATATCAGATGGTTAGTTCTCATCATCTGAACCACTCAAGTAGTATTAATTATTTCCTATTCGTCCTGTCATCATTCACCTTACGTTTTTTCATTACTGATCATCGCTCATGAGACTTCGTCGAAATAAACATCTCGTGTTATTTCATCAATATTATCTTCGTATTTTTACCCCATCGAGCAAACATGCAGAATGGCTGAATACAGCGTTTTACCTACCCTACATTCATGAAGAAGCTATGAAGATCTAATGCCTCTTTCATTTCACTTTTTGCCGTTTTTGTGCCTCTAATTTAATATCTATTTTTATGGCAATATTGTTCATAATAGGAGGAAGGAAAAATAAATGGGAGCTTAGAACGGTATGCGCATTATACTTGGGACTTGATAAAACTCGAGTCGTTTGAATATAGGTAGTCACAACACTCAAATATAAAGTAAATGATATAATTTCTTCCGTTTTGTCATTTTCTAGAGATTATAATAACATACATATTTGCATATGTATTTATTCTGTCCTGTTTTTATAATCTGATGGTTTATGTTTTAGGTATATAGCTTCATAAATATTAAGTGAGGCGGCATATAAATAGACATGCCAGAAAACCAAAGCACTGCTGGGGCTAAGTACATCCGTTTTCAATCTCACGGTATTTAACAGTTAGTTTAGCGTACACTCAGGAACGAAAGGAGTAGGAGTATTCATTTACTAGTACACTCAAAACAGCAAGCAACTCACCGTGATTTTGATTCTTCTGAATGATCCAAAGATCATATTACGATGATGACTAATAAAAAATTAATCCAATTTAAATGAGATTCGTGATAGTGGAGATGGATGAGACATATAAGATATAAGCTGAAGCCGTTATATTTATTTCCACAGTGCAGTAACACTAAGTAAGCTGATATAATGGAAAGTGTTAAGATAAGATTTAGAATAGACTGCATGCATACAATGATCACATGGAAAAGGAATGCTTTCATAACACCGTGCTTATGTGTACCATTTTTTACACCGTTCACCACCATTGAATCGAATCCAGATTTTCCCGATATTCCAGTAAACCCCCATGAAAGTATAAAAAATACGCAATATACTCCTTGACACTCAGTGCAATGTTGAATGTAGGTCCGCTGTTGATAAGAAACCTTTTTGATTCTGTGGTAGTAACTACCCTTGGAACATTAGTAGCAAACTGTTTCCATCCAGCATAAGCTTCAAATAACTTCCCCATAAGAAATCATAGCAAAAAAATACGATGCGAAAAAAGGCACTCCCAAAATGGGAATTAAAATCCCCCAATTCCAATTTCTTCTTTCTATTTTTCATTCATGCTTTTCAAAAAAATTAATTCAATATTGAATACACTAACCTAATCCTCATTCATGTGCGCTTTCAACTTCTGTTTACTAAGAAGACTCTGATTGAAATTTTGTGCTGACGTGGTAAATGCTTGTCGGCTCAGAAAGAAAATTTGTATTATTTAACGATGAGATTGACTTCACAAGCATGCCTTGTCTAGGCTAATTTATTACGTGTACGCTGCGCTCGCTTGCGCTTCTGATGCTCTCCACTCCTACTTACTACTGCACTGTTCCTGTTAATATGTTTAATGAATATTATTAGCTAATTAGTCTGTAGCAATATTACATCTTTTGTGTGTGTACTTTGAACTGTGCACTTAACCAAGAATAGAGAAGAAGGATGCTGAGACTGATAAAGATAGAACACACACAACACGCAAAAATAATTCACTTGAGCATGCATTTGCCAGTTACATTTATTCTACTCAAATAACCTCATGTTCATTCTTTTCGTCTTCATCATCCTCGACATGAGAAGCAGCAATATTGAATCGTTTCTATTTTTCGCATCCGCGTTGTGCTGCTTCGTTGCGTATATTGATTTGGGACTGTTCACGTAGTATGTTCTCAAAAACGGATCAGAGTTTGTAAAAAATTATTATCGCCAATAATGTGAGAAATGGGATGTGAGGTACACTCATTTTGTTGTATGGATAATGGAAAAATAACATACACCTCGTGGTTATGAGGGAGGAGGAATTCTGTCGATATGCTTTGTTCTTGCTCAGTCATTGCATTCTCGAGAAGAATATTCGCAGCGCATAAAAAATCTGCGAAAGCTTTAATTTTTAATCCTCATTGAACCTTGCAGGTTTGAAGCAGCACTGCAGTATTCTTTTTGCAATCTGAGCTTTGCTTCTAAATGCAGAGAAGATCTCCTGCTACGTCAACGTCCTTCTTTAATTAATGCATGAAAATGATACATTGTTGTCTACTGTAGCTGAGCAGCCGCTGCAGCATGAGTGCAGCGCATTGTCGATTAATTCATGGTTCATTGTTGATTTGGTTTGCGGTTAGGTGAGGGTGAAGTGTTCATAAAAATAAAATAGTGTTGCAGTGGCCAAACAGACTGAGTAATAGTTGTTGCAACATAACAGTTGCCTTCTCAATGCTGTTGTGCTTGCTGGGGGGAAACGAAGATTTCACGGGGTGACAGTGACGGGTTGAATGATTTCCCTAATAAATAATATTATGATTCTTTGAACCATGTATACTTACATACATACTACTGTTGCTTTTTTCACCCTCACGTATTTTCCAGCTTTTCATAATATTGATTTAAAAATATTTTTTTCTGAACTTTCAGTTTTAAGTCGTGATCGTGAGTCTTAGTTTTTCATAAGTAGAGAGAGCTATTCAACTTTCAGCAAGTAGCGATGAGGCTTAGAATAAGGTTTCTTAAGTTTTTTCGCTGTAAGTACATTGCCTGCTAATAATCCATAATTGCTTTATATGTTGGGTTGGTCGGTCAGTAGAATCTTTCGGTACTATATATATATTGGTTCGTGAAGGCAAAAATTATAAGTCTAAGCAAAATCAGTTGCAAACTGTAAATGAAAAGTGTGATTTGCTCTTACGTCAATACCATGATAAGCAAACTCACCAATCCGTTATGATGATCACTACATAGGCCAGTAGTCAAATGCAATAATAAGCAGTTAAACATCTGTTTAATTACACGGTTCGCCATTTACTATTATATAGTTTCATGGAACTTCTAAAAGCACGAGCAAGGGACAAGCAGCATGTGAATCGCAGAAAAGATCACTTGATTTATCTTGACAAATTGCGAAATGATTTATTTGTTTACTTAACGAGCCGGACACGAATATTCGAATGTTGATTGATTAGGGCTATCTGCTCGATGTCGTCATGATGAGGTTTTCCGCAAAAAGTTGTGAAGAGCTTTACGTGGAAAAGTTTATTACATAAGCACAAACTAAGTCAATAAAAGATAACACCTGGAAAAAATGATAGTAAGACATGATATGATGGCCACATACAACGTGAAGTGGAAGAGGATATTTCGTGATGATGAGATTCAGAAATACATTCACGACGATGGTGGACTAACCGTGCGTGCAAATGCACCTCAATGGTACTACTATTGCAAACCATTTCGATCATTGATCCATGCAACGTGTCATCCTATCTAACCCACCTTCTGTTATACTGTCATCATGAGTGCCATGATAAGCATCATCGAAAAAAATGTACAAAAAGCTGATATGTGTTTTCATCCGTTTGACCATGGTTTTTGCTACATGCACAGTTGATTGGCCTTTAAAATGTTTCACAAAATGCCAAGTAGCGATCTTTTAGATTACAGCGTTTTATCACGGTGAGTAATTATTATAGTAGTGCAAGAAAGGTGATACAGCCAGCCAATAATAAAGGTTCAGTACGGAGTAAAGTATAAAAGCATTTACATGTGAAATGAAAGGAAAAATCCCATAAGAAATTCGTCGTACTTATAATCATACTAAGTTGATAGTAAATGTCAAGCATGCATAGGTGCTAGCTTGCTAAATGGTTCCAGCACCATCGCAACTTACAAAAGGGAGAAATCATTTACTGCCAGAGTAACAATAAACTATCAAAGGATAGTTATTGTGATACTTTGGATGGGATGTGGAATAGAAGTTGGGAAAGCCAAAACAATCTTCATTTTTTTATTTCCAGCATAACATTGTTTTTCTGTGGGATTTTCTTCTCGCTCCAGTCTCTCGAAAGAAAGATATTGGCAGTGAACGCATCATACTCCTTGCTTGCAAATAACTAGTGATGATATTGCATGCATCACATCCTATTGAGCTGTTGAGTGGAACAGTAATATGAGCAAAATCAGAGCACAGTTATATAGCGAATGTAAAACTCGGAATAAAGTGCCCATTGGGATATTATTTGGTGTTGTGCAGAGGAAATTAATCCTGATCATTTTCGTTTCATAAGATTTGTGATTTGTTGGAGTCGTGACCCTCTGCTGTTCTCATGTTGAAGTGCTTTTAGGAATTGGAAATCAACTGAGGGTTTTGAAAATACAATACAATGTAGGATTTCGAACCATTAAAATGAGCGTGGAAACTTGGTATTGAGTAGTGGAAAATGTGATTGCACCGCCGTCGTCCATAAGAAGCTTACAACTGGAGAAAGTGCTCAATCGAATCTTCTCTCGACTCCTTTCGTCTCGAGTAAGAAATAATAATAACGCTCAATTCGTTTCTTGTTGTTTGGATTTTCTACTAAAAACATGTTTGCCATGTAATTGAGCCCACAATGGTATCTGATTTTTTATCGTTGGGCTTATGGCAGAAGAAAACGCTCATTTATTTTTACTGAACTATTCTTGGAGCCTCTTAAAAATACATTTATTGCCTGGCCTTGTACAAGGAACAAACAAATTCTCACATTTCCCCGGCTGCCTTTCTTGGAAAGTTTTCTCTTTATCTGACGCAGTTTCGTGCTGATAGTTAGTAAAATTACTTTTTGAAATGTTGCTACAAGAATCTTCATTGTTCTTCATAGCTACTGCCCCTTTTCTCAGATTCATTTGCGTTTTACTCCCAGAAAACTTTTCCGACTCTCGACTTTAGCAAAGGAACAAGTGGAAAGGTGTTGTTCAATAAACCAATCAAACTTGTATTGCGACATTTTCAAAGAAACAAAGAAAGTGTTAGTGAACGAACATGTAGGGTTTTAAAATGGATATTATGAATAATATGTGTCGATGCCATATGGCGCATATTACCAAGGCATCCAAATACCCAGCAAACTCCTCCGACATTTAAGTAGGCCAAGCAAAAAATTGATTAAAAGTTGAGTTTTTGTCTTGTTTCCTCTTTGCCACATTCACTGTTTTTTGTTGCTTTTTTATTTGAATGCCAGCATTTGATATTTTCACTGTGTTGATGAAAATGGCGATGATGGAATATTGATGGAGTATGGAATAATCAGCATTGAGAATGCCATGTGGCTTTTTATATTGCTCAAGTCCTATTGTA
>JAQIXW010000583.1:0-27760 GCA_034700685.1 Willowsia buskii
CCGATTTCGGGCTCGAGCACCTCGCCCTCATCCACACATCTCCCCTCCCCCTCCCTGACCTGCGGGTCTTATCATTGTAGGTATATACATAGGTATGTAACTTTGAGGAAACTAACCCTAAAATTGCGATGTTAAAACAAGAAGTTAGCTCCATCCGTGTTTGCATGATCATTGGTATTACTTCTTTTTTTAGCATTTAACAATTATAATGTAACATATAGTGTCGACAACTTGACTACCACTGGCGTACTGGGCACAAGCCCAACTAACGGCTCAGCCAACAGCCAACACATAATCATTGCGATTGTTATATGTGCACGATCTTCTAATTTCTCTTTACTTTTACATGTATTCTTTACTCCTTTCGCCCTCACTGTGAAAGCATTCTCTCCTCTCGGAACTCCATTCTTGAACCAGATTTCTAAATTTCTGTGCCCCTGCATGGGAGTATGTACCACAAATATCAATGGTTATAATCATAAAAAGAAGAAATAAATTTTATACCATACATACCTACATATTATTATATAATGCACCGATGAAGACTTTTGGAGCAAATCTACAGTTTCGAAGTCTGGTTGCAGGAAAAGCAGTCGCATTAATAGCAAAAATCATTTAAGTGTGTATCATCATCATCACCAATATCATTCTCGTGATACATACAAGAGAAAGCAGAAAATACAAGAGAGATGGAAAGGATAATTGTATGCTAAATAAACCTACATTTTTGGACAGAGTTACTCTGTTGTTCAGCTTATAATGCTCCAGTCTCTCGGCCATTTTCACTGATGAACGACTGACGGAGTGAGTGACTAGTGCACTGTACCCTGTTTCCAGTAACATCTCATTCTCTCTCTCTTTCTCTGTCTCCAGGATAACACAACGATGTGGTGATGATGATGCCAACTATTATCCATGTCTGGATTTATACATGCATACCTAAAGCTGGAGAGCATAAAAATGTAAAAAATATGTATGATGATGATGCTCTGTCTCTCTCTCTTCTCTGTTGTTCTTTCTCCGAAACAGAAAGAGTGGAGGAGAAAGTAGAGGAGATAGAGATTAGTCGTAATGCTATGCTAGTATGTGAGGTTGGAATAAAGGAGGAATTAAGTCCATTAGCTCACTATTGAATACATAATATTTTGCTTTATACTACTGCTCCCTCAGTGTGATGATGGCTGGCAAAAATAGGAGCTATGGTGGTGGTATCAACATCATCAGTGCCACTTTTCCTCGTACTATGCCACCACTACCACGCTGTTCTGCAATGGTGTTTTGCCATCATCATCAACATCGTTGTTTTTTTTTTTTGGAAAAAATATTGAAAGCATTGTTAGAGTTAGTCCAGCATTTTTAAGTTGATGTATCTTTTTTGGCAAGAAGCTAGAAATAGGCGAGTACTTTCCATTTCATGTTTCCAGTCTTAACAGTGTAACACCAGACTTGAAAATGTGGCGTCAACCAGCGAAAAAATAAAATGGACTTTGGCTGGTGGTGGAAGTAGAATTAAGCCAAAGGGTTCATAGAGCCATGAATGTTTGTAGCAGTAGCTTGTGTACTACTGACTATCATGTAAAAGCCGAGTTCTACAAACGCATACACGTATCATACATACATATTATGTAATCGTAATAATAATAATATACCATGTACAGTTGTATATGTCGCTGTACGTCTTTCTAAGTGCTCCACTTTTTCAATGTACAGAGAAATGGGTGGTGTACATACATATTCATACGTGTGTCATGTAGTGCCCATGGAAAAGATAAATTTTCGTGGCAGAGGAGACCGCAACGAGAAGAAATTCAAAAGCGGATTGTCAACTTTCATCTAACCAGTGTAAAAAAATCCAAAGGCAAAGCCAAACTAACACAAGCATGTATTCAAGCGTGCGTGTCCTGTGATGCTGCTTGTCACAAAGATAAAAGGTATACAGTTATCTGCATAATCCAGAACTCAACTGGGGTTAAAATGATTTCAGAACCGGTAATGTTTAACGGAAACTCCTGTCACACGACGATGGAAACGTTTAAACATGCCGTACCTGGAATTATGTACAAATACAGAGGATTCCTACTGGATAATACTCTATTGTGATTGTTAGATCATCGGTGCAGTGTCAAATTTACAAAGTTTATTGAGCTGCAGCAATATCGCGTTGACATTCGAGACGTTTTTATTTCAGTTTTAAAAGTTACTCGGATAGTTATGACGTCAAAATTCTTAATCAAATTAATGTAATCCATTGTACAATTACATTATCCCGCTCACTTGCATTTTCCCAAGAAAATGCAGGAAACATTTGCGACTTTTGGTGGCGTAACTTTGCAGAATTTGATTAACAAGGCATATCTACATCTGCTCTATCCAGCACACAAGTTTTCTCTTGGCTTCAAGTAAGAAAAGACGTAGTCCGTTGGATTCCTTTCTACAAACACGTGTTTATTTATGGAATTGGAACAGTGAAAGGAAGTGTTGTAATCTCTTCACAACCATTGTACAATTCCAACATAAGCCATAATAATACTAATGAAACTAGGTATACACTCTCCATAGGCATATCGAACAGATTTTCAGATGGTAACAGCATCATACACTTTCCCACATAATCCGAAAGAAAGAATTATCCAAACTCGGCAGAATCAACGGGAAACCATTATCATTAAATTGTATTTTAAAATTAGATTTATCGAGGTCACTAAAAGGAAGCTACACACATGTGTACATTCGAAATTGGCACTGTTACTCTCTTTGCTTTGCTTAACTACATGAACGGAGCAGATCATGCTGATAATGATGATCCAGAGATGAAGTTTTTTTCTCCTCGTTTTCCCCACTTTTCTCAACCTCCTGTACTTTTTCTCCTGGCCCAAGCTTTTTTTTTTTAAATAAAAAAAGAATCCATGTCATTTCTTTGACTGTCCAGTCGTAGTTACAGTTAGTAGCATTTCACCCTCCTACTCATCTGTTTCTGTTGCTGTACTTCAGAATGAAAAATTCCTTTGCTCCTCGTTTCATCTCCATAGTCCTCTTTCCTTGACTGTTATCCTGTTTCTCGGGCTGGTACTTGGAGAGGAAAAAAGATTCCTTTCATGTGTTTGGAACACACGGTAGGACGATTCCGCAAAAGGCAAATGTTTCCCACAATGACCACAAAGGAGCACACAGACGGGATATACCTCTTTATTTCTCTCATCTCTCTGTGTTTAACTAAAATGCCACCGAGTTTATGCCAAATAAACCAGAACGCTGTGAATACCTCTTCCAATTTGTGAATCTCCCTGTCTTGTATAACTTTAATCTTGTGAAACAAACGGAGAGGAAGATTTAGCAAAAGTCGGCTAGCCACCTACACATCCCTTTTTAGGTGTTCAATTAGATTTTAGATTACGAATACTTTCTGCAGTGTGTGTGCATTTGATACATTGTAGTAGCTTGCGACAGACATACCACAAAAAGGTTCATAATAATATAAAGAATAAAGACCCTTCTTTCATATGATATGTCGCGTTTACTCTCGTTTACATTATTGCGAAAAACAGGACCAGAGTGGATGCTGAAAAATATTAGTGAGTATTTGTATAGTTGGCAGTACATATAATACGGGGATCGACCGGCGGTAATGGTCCATTACTCTGTGTCATTTTCTCCTCTTATTTTCCATTCATCTTCAACGAACCACGTCACCATGGACGATTCCCTTCGTTAGTCTACTATCAACGAAGAGTTATGCTGCACTGCCTGATCTGAGTGAGTGAGTAAGAAGACATCATAATTCATAAAACCGACCGACGATGCTTAATGGTGTACGGAGTGCGGTGAAAATGGATTGTACATAAGCGCACCCATCCACAAGTCATTTTGAAAATTTTGTTTTCTACGCCTGAATCCGCTGTTATTAGATATGCATTCAAACTTCAAGGAATTTTTCATATTCTACATTTTGCTGTAATCAGTATTCTGTAAGCGGTCCCCAGAAATCCACAAAAAGTGTAATATAATGGTGACTGACGTTCCAAATTTGACCAGCCAAACTTAATTTGAAAGGTCAAATGGAACTTTAGGGAGCCTATCGAAAGTCCGCGGTCGATTAAATAAATAAGTTTATCAGTACAATCCGTTTAAAATGATCAAGTGAAAGCAATCCCATTTTTTCACAGACACATCCAAACAGGGAGACACACACATCTTTAGTATTTCTTTCACGTTCGAAGAATTTCCCATAAAAAGATCCTGCGATGAGAAAGCTCCAAGAAAGTTTATACGAGTTTCCTACCCAGAGTTGCTATATTTCTATACGCATATAAAGCAAGTATCATAGAGTTCATTGAGCATATACAGAAATGCTCTACATGAAAACTTTAGATTCTCTATGTGGGCGATACACGTAAATGTTCAGTGGAACTAAACGCGTTGGACATGTAGCATGAAGAGCACCGAAAAGTAAATAGAGACTAAATAGTAGGGTTAAAGGATAAAAGGAGAAAAGTGAATGGTTAAATACAGAGTTGGACAGCAATGTACACAGAACAACAAACAGATCCAGAAGAGCGGCTGACCACAGAGGTACCAGAGGGAACAAAGATACCCAGAGAGAGGAGGACATCAAGTTAACCGTAGAAAATTACTAACTTCCACACCATCACGATGAGGCTTTCTCTGTCTCCCTCACTCGCTTCCCTTCTTTTCTACTGCCTCTCTACTTATAAGATGGCAAACAGAGCACACATATATAATAATATTAAGAGAAATAATGTCCCCAACTTTTCCCAAGGATATGCACAATTATATGCCTGCCTTCCTCACTCGTTATTTGCTAAGACTTTCTCTCTGCTCTGGTGGCAGTCAGACAGACCTGTCTTCACACAATTTTCTCTCTGCTCCTCTCTCGCTCTGTACATGATATAGATGTAATAAAGTAGAGGCAGTAAGACCAAGTCTTTCTCTATCTTTCGTTTAAAGGAAGGGATGCCTGAACAAGCTGCCGTGTATTCATTGTACAAACATTCGCCCTAGTATACAATTCGTAGTTACTACGAGTGAGCTTATAGTGGTGTGAATAAATTTTGCGTGTGTACCTATACATCCATATATACAAAAGTAAATAGACCATCTTTCTACTCCACGAAATGTTCCCTCTTTCTCTCCTCATGCCTTTCTACAGTAAAGTGAGTAATATTAGCCATGGTGTTGGTGGCTGCGATGGCGACAGCAGCAGCAATGAAATCGTAGTAAAAGTGACCCATATATCTCATCCAGCTTTGGTGGCAACCAGAGAACCTCCAACAAGAGTTGCTAATGTCATATTATTTATATGACTGGTGGCTCTCGGCTAGAATTTAGAATAGGTCCTTAATCACAAGAATTGCACCATGTTCTTTTCTTCGCCTGTCATGAGGAAGACACAAGCAACAGCAGATCACCATCGTGATCACAGCCATTCACTTCTACCACCACTCTCTTACTAGTAGGTCGTAAATACCTAGACACGCACTTTATACATACTGGTCTAACGTAAATCCGAATGGATAAATGGCAGTGGCGGTGTTTTAACTTGTTGTGAACCTCTGGGTATACATGCTATATGTTTTGTTTTGTTCCAAGCATCGTCTTCTGCCAAAAGACAATAATCAGCAGGGACTGTCAACTGCTAATGACGGGTTTTAAGGAAAGTTATGAGTAAAATTTATTAAAAATTATGACTAACATGTATCCCATATAGCGCTGAACCATTCCCAAAAAAGCGATGGCTTTACCGCATCCAACCAACCAACCAAAGTAGGCATTAAATTTTTTCCTTATTCAATCGAATATATTGTAGCAGTTTTACCAGCAATTGCACTCCAGTCCCCAAACGAATCTGGTTTCTTCCTTTTTAATATTTGTGACACTTGACCATTTACTTATTTTTCAATGCCTCGACCTTTAAAGTTTTTGCAGCGTTGCATAAGATGGTTTTTAATTATTATTTATGTAATATCTGTTACACTTTCAAAACACATGGCAAAATATGCATTTACCAACGTTATATGATGTTTAGGTTTAGTAAGAATAGAGTTTCTTCTTCTTTGTTGCCTATTGATTCATTTAGATAGTAAATGTTTGAACATATGAGAATCTATATGCTGCCCATATACTCGTATGTATGCGGTAGAAAAGTGAGCATTGAACCAAGTAATGAAATTACAACCACATTACCTCGCCCTTCCTTCATGCTACCTCGAGCCCTTGATGCGCATTTAGTGGAAAAACGAGGTTCTTGGTTAAAGAACGGTGGATGATATTCTTGATACAAAAGTCGTCGTGGTAGGTAGGAAAATACACAAAGGAATGAAAAGGACAAGGAATGCAAAGGGGAGAAAATTTGGAAACGACTTGAGACTAAGACATAGTTACATGTTCCAACTGCTACCTACACACGTTACTCCAATGATCGTTTTGGTTTACTAGTTGACAGTCGGCTTGGCATCTTTTAAACTCGTATTCTTCTATCCCTGACAACGACACAGAACTAGCACAGTGCAACGTCGTTTCTAGAGTAAAGCAAAAGCGGAAAGACTCTCATGTGGAAATAAGTCGTGCGGCTGCTACTACTTTTTCCTCTATCATCTCTCCACGGCACTATGTCAGTACTTGTTAATAATTGCAACGATTTTATGGCCAGCCAGTTTTTAAGTATATGCACTCATCCATCCCCAGTTAGCCCACTTCACTCCAGCGCATTATCCACTCTAATTCTACTTATCTCACTTTTGGTTTCTTTTCCTACTTAAGTAATATTAGCTGCAAGAGTGGCATAAAACGTGCCTGTATAATACATCAGGGTCATCAGCATCTTCTTCTCTCACTTAGTCAGCTACTTGTCTGCTTGTCTGACTCTTCCCGAGAATGAGAAAAGCAACAAGAGTTAGTAAAATGGAAAGCTTGTTAGCGTAACAGTTCTACACAGTGGGCACATAGCAGAGCCAACAGCTCAAATCAATGACTCATATATAGTTAGGTACGGACTCAAAAAGGTTTATGTCCCCCTCACGTCTTTGCATGTCACAAAGGAGTTTTTAGAGACGCAGCAACTCTTGTGAATGAGTTATATATGTGAGAATAACACGAAGGCGTGAATTTAGCAAGGGTTTACATGTCGTCTTGGGATCTCGAAAGCGTTTTAAGCTTAAGCTGCTCTTCTAGACACAGTGGCAGGTTAGTGCCAGTAGTTCCTTCCCCCTTTAAAAGCAAAATCCGGACTCACTCTCGTGATTATTTTTTAGCTCATTTTCACAAGGTCTTCTACTACAGAAGGGAGAACGCCATGGACATGGAGCATATGAGGCTGAGATAAATCCCGTTTAACGTATAAAAGGCTATTTTGGCGAGAAATGTAAATATGGTTTTACATTGTCCTGTAAATAAACGATGTGATGTGTGAGCTTACTAAAGCTGCTTTGCAAAAGCAACATTTGCATAGTATTTTCATTTACATAATATAGAAATTACAGAAAAATGTAATGGATTTGCAATTACAGGATTGGTTGTGCATATTGCAAAAATTTGTCTTGAAGAGAAATCGATTCATTAGAAACCTTTTACTTAAATTTGAAGAAGCGGCACTAAAACAATAGCAAGCTCTCATGAAAGGATGAAAGGCAACTTGAAACACATACAATAGCTTTCACTTTACTTCAGTTTTCAATTATCGTAGTTGGGATTTTGCGAGAAGGCCAACAAGAGTTCATCAGAGATGAGTACCGATCAGTAGACAATGAAAATTTGATCCACTTCACAACAAATATTCAATTCATAACCTTGACACAGCTCTTAAGCTTATTAAGTTCAAATTTCACATAAAAGATGAATAACATTCCATCCTCGTGTGACTCATTGTACGCCGGTTTGCAAAGCTAGTGGCTCTGGATTATGTGGAAACAAAAGGTTTTTTTGTTAATGTATACTAATTGCGGTTGGATTTACTCGCACAGAAACCAGACAGCGACATGGGCATATGACCCATTGCAAAAAGTTTTGCGACCACTTTCAGCTCATTTGCGGTGATATAAAAGTAGTATATAAACCAGATGATGCCTATAAATATATACACATGAAAGTCGGTGAAAGTGCTGCGATCCAAACTTTTGGCTGGTGCTTTCTTTCTCTGCTTGTGTATTGTATCCGAGAGGGAGAGGGGTGTAGAGCAGGAGAAAATTATTGCACAATAATAACCTCTTATATCGTTGGTACAGCTGGCCGTGATGTTCATTTGATACGTTATGTGAGCTTCGTTATGACTCTGTCATATACACACAGTTTTTAAACATTCTTGGCAGTATTTCCGTAGCATTTTGTGCTCACATTGATTTTATGCCGTAAATCACATCAACATCCTGTTCCGTCCTTGCAACTATTCCACTACTATTTACATGGCTAAATTTTTTCCCCGGCAGCAACCACCAACTGTTCATCGTTTTATGCATGCATGCACGAATATATCAGTCATTCTGGATGCCGATGACACATTTCGCAAGAGCAGCAACTTTCATTCACAACACATCCCCAGTGCAGTAAACTTTCCATTGCACGTATTTACATGGACATTAATGTAGGCAGCTTCTTAAACTTTTGAAAGCTGCAAGGCTTCCTCTTTGTGTGTGCGGTATCATTTTCACTGCGATAATGTAAATTTTTGCTTTAGTCTTCGGGTAGTCTTTAAAGTTAAAAATGACCAACCTTGTTCCAAAAATAATCTTGTAGCATAACCTCACAACACGGTACATAAAAATAACGATAATAATCTTTTCTTTACATGTTCTGCAGGCTGAAAAGAAAACGGTTGAATGTTCCCCGTTCGTTTTCTAAGGTAGCAGCAATATTTTGCCACATCTGTCACCACACTTGAAATGTGCATAGTTAATGCACAGAACAGTGTGGCAATGCATCGAACCGAATTCTCCTGGAGGAAAAAACGGAACAAACGTTGTATTTATGGAATTCGCGATTGTGTCATCTGGTAGATTTTTTCTAGTAGTACAGACAGATTTTTTATATACAAAGACTGTTATAGCATTACAAATTCTCAGGAATAGTGTATCTACTACTGTAAGAAAAAGTTGAGAGAGAAACGTGTACTACAGTGGTAAAACACGAAACTTAGATTTGAATGAATTACGAGATGTAGATGAAGGGTGTGTTGTTTGCTAGAAATGCAAACCCTGAGTTTTTACACCAGTTAGCATATCCTTTGTAATAGGATTCGCGAAAGGAAGGGAGAAAACTGAAAAAGAATGAAATAGGAAAAGAGAAAGGCGTCAAGTTCCTCTCTGCTTTCACTCTCAGGCGAGACAGCAAGTCAGTCAGAATCATTCACCGTCACATTATGACTAGTTTTCCTTCGCTTTCTTTCCCCATGTCTGCAGGAAGGAATCAGAATAGAGCAAACACTTCTCCTTTCTCTCCTGTACAAATTTTCTTTTCTCTTCAGCCACTTGAGAACTCGGGTACAAAAAACTTGAGAAGGATGTTTTGTCTACAAATATATTGAGTATGTCTATGCACTTATGAGACTGACGGAGTAAGAATATCCTTTAAAAGAAATTGGTTTTGTATGAAATACGAAGAAAAAAATCCATTCTCGATTTTTTTTTCGCGCAGTTTCCTTATTTCGTATGAGCATGAAGAGAAATAAATTACAAACCTGCATTTAAGCTCAAGCTGCTATGCATATAAGACATGCATCAAATATACATAGATATAATATAAGATTACTTTCAAGAAATTATTCCACTAAATTCTCAGAACTAGTTGTACGTTTTCCATGAAAGCGTATTAGTATCAGTAAATGGAAATGTGTAAGGATTTTCCAGTACCCGTTAACCTCCTCTCGTATTTGTTTTTAGTTCCAATTCAAAACATTGGAATAAAGAAATTTGAATGATTTATTATTCTTTTTACCTGTGAGATTTTTTTTCTACGAAATGACTAACGTAAGCGCTTAATTTTATATTTCGAACACATGAGAAAACAAGGATTTTTACTCTAGCAGGCATTGTCCTCAGTATAATTGAGTGCCTTTCGTTGATGACATCCAATAGGGATTTTACCTGTGTGATTTTTTATTTCAAGATTTTGTCTATTTTTAGCATGTAATTCTGAATTTGAATATGTATATTAAAATGATTCACTGTTCATTTCTATTTCATATCATTTTATTCTATTTGACTGTATTTATTTTTTATTTACTTCGTATTTCATCAAAGCTACATATCTTCAAGTTACCAACAGCCTATCTATACAAAATTCTCTGTCAGTTAAATTTGTAATGAACTAAAAAATTAAATTTCAAAATATTATGTAGCCACAGTTTATCCTTTCACCGTGATTTACAAATTTCCTCTTGAGATTTGACACTTCACATTTCCTTCAGTTTTTATAATAGACTTTTATATATTGCTCTACACTATTATGAGTATGTCCAATTTCTTGTCTCTACGGATTGCACACTTTGCACAGAAATTCAAAGTTTCAATCAGATTCTTGTCATCTGACAAAAAGATTCAACGCAGCCGCCAGCCGTCATCTTCAGCCCACAAAATGTTTAAGAGACACTAGTCCGCCAACACAACAACTCGTGTCAGTCGTTCTCATCTTCCCATTTAAGAATACTCTTAGCCATCCGAAGATGGTTTGACAGGTCTGCTCCTTCTCCTTTTTAACTTAGATTTCTTCGTCTCTCTCTCTCCTTTATACTCTGTTCGGGATACGTCAGAAATGATAGAATCATCATCAGTTGGAAATTCCACCACCCAGCAAAATACTGAAACTATTACTACCATCCCACACTCATTCCCCATATAAAATTTTATTGCATGGTGTAGAACTATGCCTATATTAGTATCAAACTGGTTTTGTTCATCTTTCTACAAAGCAGCCGTATACAGTTTTGTGTCCGTACATATGTTTCTCAAACAAAGGACAAGGAAGCATAGGATTATTATTATGATCATCATCATCATCTCCACTCGCAACATTGTCATTCTCCTGATCTCGAAGAAAAAAGCGTGCATTTTTCTACGAGACCTCGTAAACCCGTGCTACGCAAGGATTTGGCAAAAGAGAAAGAACAAACAACAAGTTAGTGAAAGCTGTAAAAGATGTAAGCCAGCTCAGTAGTAACACCACTACTGCTAACAATAGCAACAGTACTGTCTAAAATTACCACTGTACATTGTGTGAACACACAATGCAATATAAAAAAATAGTAGAAACGTAATGCCGCCGCCACCATCGCCACTACCATCACCATCAACCGTGTGAGTGTGGCTATGTGTGAAAGTAGTTTCTAAAAATGTATACATGCAAGAAACAGAAAGTAGCAAGCATTTATAGTGCTTGTTGTTGTTGTCGTCGTCATCGTCTAGTGAAAGTAAAAAATAGAGGGGAAAAGAGAGGAGAAGAAGAGCACTTACAGTTTTATTCCCTAAGCGATTGACACGACAGCTGAGAAAGACGTCTGTCCCCATTTGCACTGTGAGGTTTGTGTTGATAGTCGCATTGCGGTCAAAGTAGGGAAGCGGTTCCAGTGTGTCCTTATCGTAGTAATCATCTGGCCCTTCCTTCATCGGCTCATCTACAAGTCAACCAAACAACAAACACCACATGAAGAACGGTACATGCTTACAACAACGCTCATCCGTCAAACCATCTGCGTAGAGGTACCCACGAATCTTTTTTTTTTTAGTTTGAGGCTCGGATGTGCGTGTGAGGTTTCATTTTTACCAACATTCTTCTTCCATTCACGGTATAATATGATACCATTTTTTTGATGTCGTCTCTCGTGTAATTTTTTATGATACATAATATCATCACATGTATAAACATCCACAGTGTTTACTCATTTTTTTTCTAAGAGTCATACTTTCCCCTGCTCTATTATCTATCATGCCATGTCTTATATATATAAACACAACTATTACTGTTTCTAGCTATCTCATACCCGGCTCAGATGTGTTAGCTTCAAGACTTTCATTCATAAAATAATAAATTTTATGCAAAAAAGTAGGGGAAAATTGTGCATTTTTATTTTGGCAAATTGATCTCCATTTCCAGCTTATTAAAATATACTGCTGCATCTCAAGTACAGCTATAACTAGAATGAAATCCTTCATATTTTAAGATATTATCCCATTCATTCACTTTGCAAGGAGCAAGCCAGCCAGATCCAGACTTGTTTCTACACAAAACGATGATGCTATACAGTTATACAGTGACTTTTTTTGCTGAGATAGCATCTCCACTGCTGGTATCTCAAAGGGTACGAAAATAAATTTAATACACATGTCGTTTCTTCCCTCTTTTTCCGTTTGGTCTCCTTCGTAAGTGACGCTGAATATAGCAATCTGTATTTATTATTTTTCCACCATTTAAAAAGTATATCACAAAAATTACCATACAATTTTCTCCTCTCATATTGCACGTTCCATATTTCTTGAGAGAAAGTTTTTTCTTCATATTATTATCTTGCATACATGATTATGGCAAACTTTTCATGTAAGTATGATTTAACCCTGTAAACAATCTTGTAAACTTTTGTTCGGCATGTGTAAACTGCCATGTGTATATGTATATTATACACGCTATATTTTAGAATGTGCCTAAATGTCTTCGTGTTTCTTTATCTGTTTCACCACTTAAACTTTCCCCCGTCCTGTGCTTGCCATATGACGAAAAGCGGAGATATGATATCAGTGTACAATAGCCTCAAGCATATAAACATAAATGAGACAGAATAGAGGAATCTCGTTTTTTCTCTTGCCCACGCCGCGCCGTGCACTATCGCTTCCAAGCAATACGTAAAAACAGCAAAGGTGAAGGCTAAGGAAAGAAGAAAAATCCAACACTAACTTCTTTATATACTTGGAATATATTTTTCAAGTTTTAACTCTGAAATACGATTCCTTTCTACGGAGTGTGAACAAGCATGTTGGGTATGTGTATGCAACAAATTCAGGGGAAAAGTCAGAAGCCAGAGAGGGGAAGTGTGCATGTGTGTGTGTGCATCATCACTGCTACCATCAACATCGTAGCCTTCGTCGTAACCGTCATCGTCAAGTGGAAACTACATATTTGACTTGGTTAAAGCTTGAAGCAAGGATCCGATAAGAGAGGCTGAAGAGGAAGGAGCGCCAGTATGCATGCATCGGGAGCAAGTGACGGCAACCTCCTTAGGATTATCATAATGGTATGCTCATTATAAGTGCTATATGTGTGTGCTGCCTGGTGGATATGTGCGTGTGAGGAAACGACAAGTGTACGAAAGAAAGAGCTCACTTCAACCGCCTCTCATCCTCTACCCAGCTCCTGCTTTCCAAAATAGAAAAACTACGCGTAGAGAACATCAAGCAATTCTTTATCGTGTCTTTCATCTTGCTTCCATTCCTCGAATAAAAAACTAGCTGGCTCTGGAAGAGAAAGAGGAGAGAGTAGAGCCACATGGATTGAAAATGGTTGGATGTGATGCATCTGCTGCTGCTTTCTTACCACTTTGTTTCCTGAATATAAAAACTTCTTCCCGCATAATAAAATCAGGAAAAATGTCGTTTCTTCTATAACTCAGAGATACTCATTTTAGTTAAGATTTCAGGGCAAACTCACATATATCGAGTATGTAAATGCAAGTTATACGACATTTTCGCAGCAAATAAGTGTACATAAGAACATACATATTTTCACATTTTATGAATTATAATCAGCTCTGGGAATTCAAAAAAGAGTTTATATCTGTGCGGATAGTATCAATAGCAACTAACAATCTTCGACTTGCTTCGTCAACATATTGTGGGAACGTAGAATAGTTTTTAAACTACAACGTCCATTAATTCCGATTTCACAATTGTAAAATGAATAATAACACATTAAAAATCTATTAATCTTCTTGTTGGATTTGTTTATTTTAAAACTTTATAGAGCTGAAAGAGGTTTAAATATTTTTATCAAAAGGTGTTGATTTTCGAATGATTTAAATTTTGTCACATAAAGTTTTCTACTCATGTCTGTCAATAATTCTGCAGATGTTTACATTTTTATGCTGTAAATCCTTAGTGTTATGAATTCCTACGAACCCTTCCAAAGTATGCTATGTGTATTATGCTGAGGTTTCTTAGTGTTCAGTAAAAAACGTAATCCACAACACAATTCCCAATACTCAACTCTTTGATTGCAGCTAATGCAATCCAAGGCCAGTGGTTTAAAGTTTGAAAATAGTTTGATCTTTGCAAAGGTCAAAGGTCACTTGAGATTGCCAGAGCTTTTTGAAGAATGTCTAATTTCTATGATTTGATTAAATCTAATCCATTGGTCGTTATCTCAATAGCGAAATAATTTGTTTGTTTTGTATAATATTTCAATTTTAACCACCAGTGAACTTGCTGCAATATCACACTTTAAATGATTTTTAAACTTGAAGATTGTCTCAAGTATTTTATTTAAATAATGCACTGATTTTCTAAACATTTTCATTTGTAGGGATATATTTTGAGTAGATATTATGAAATTGGGGTTTGAATGTCACAATATTTTCGGAAAAATTTGCCTTGACTTGCAACTTTTTTTTCATTTTCGCATTGTTAGATATTATGCTCTTTCGCTCTATTTGAAAGGATGTTGCAATCAAACTCTATCCAATCTTTTAATATCATAGTTTTCATGTTTTGTTTACGCTGCTACTCAAGAATCCAACATGATGTTTTACGCTAAGTCTACCATATCAAACAAAGGGCGCCTGCTTTCCGAAAACAGCAGTACGTTTTTTCATAGCAATACACGCGTCTTCCTCTTTTTAATTCATTCATTCCCTGTCGGAGGATCCTTAAGCTGAGAGAACAATAACAATAATATTGTAATAGTAGTGCTAGCGTTGGCTGGAGCAATAATGATGAGATGAGACAGGAAGAATGAGAAGTGGTGTCTAGCTGAAAATGGTAAGTAGACCATCATGGAATCTTTTAAAACTCAAAGCAATAGTCAGCCCAGCACTCTCATTTCGAAATGAAGCTCTTCTCTTGCCTCTCATCCTTCTGCTCACATTCTCTGAGGCTCAGTTTGAGTGTATATAGGTATGCCTCTAACACTTCCAGTGAGTAAGCACACGAACGACATGGGTGGCCTACGGACGTCAACAGCGTACTCTCTGCTAAGGGCAAAATAATTATGGAGCTAAATACGGATTTAAATGGGCCACAGTTGGCATCTTCATCAATGCAGCAAGTGCTTGACGGAGAAGAATGGGTCTCTCTTCTCTCGCCTTTCCATTTTACTGCTCGTTCCAATCCAAAGTCTCGCTCTCAATCTCTCTTTCATTCCAAGTCCGATTGCCGACTTCCTTGTTGTTGTCAACTCCTTCAATGAAATGTGCTCAACTTAACGATAGAAAGTTATAGGTGTTTCTATAGCATCATCTTGTAAAGGGTACGTTAGCATTACAGAATAACAGCTTCCTTATAGATTCAATTTTACAGGCACTCTTCGTAATAGGTATATATCTACAGACACTATAAATCGTCGTCTAAGCATCATGACTATGACCATCACAATGATAAAAATATGTATGGCGAACACTTCATGTGCTAATACCCGCTTCACGATCTTATTATTATAATTTAACTTTGACTCGAATTTTGCTAGAAATAGAAATGTATTCCGTGCGGTTTATTCTATGCTCATTATTACGCAAATACGGATGACATATTTACTTTTAATAGCATACATCAATACATGCATGAAGTCTACTTAATAGTAATAGGCTTCTCTCTTTCAGCTCGGTAGCAGTAGTGAGGGAGGACATAATGGTATTATTGTCAAAGTGTTGCTTTGTGTCTTCAGTGTACAAATACGTTCTTTTAAGGCTCATCATCACAGTCGCATAGCGCCAAATAATTGCTGGCGCTCACAATGTTACTAGAAGGTAACAAAGATATTTAGTTCTTTAGTTCTTGTTGAAACTTACATGTACATAATATATTTCTATTCATACATTTTTTCATCCTTATAATATATGTATAGCATATAGTCCAATGCTGGTAGAGCACTACAAGACGGAAATCAACTTTAGGTTTGCCTCTAACGTTTCATTTCCATTGTAGATTATGCCAATAAATTATTAAATAGATCATAAATGTATAAAATAAATATGAAGAATTGGTAAATTTTATTATCACACGTGGTGTTCGTAGCTCGCAAAAGTCTGAAAAACTGAGAGTAACAAAATATGGAGATTTGGATTCAATAGCAAATAAATGGAAAAAGTTCATTGCCCCTTTCTAACATTCAAAATAGGTAGGTAGCTTGACTACGACAGGAAATGTTAAGACTCTTTAACAAGACGTTTGTGCAATTTTATGACAAAAAGATACTATAAGCAATACGCGATACAGAAGCTATTGTTTTTGCAGTCACGGACACATTTTATAATTTCAAAAAAATGTTAATCCCGCTGGTACAGTTTCTCTAAACGCATGTCCAAGATCTCTAATTGCTAGCTCGACTACTCCCAATAAAAAGTTTTAGAAAATATGAATTTCTAGCAATTTGGTCATGAAAACTAAATTCATGGAAGTAATTTGCATATCATTTTGATTCAAACATCTACTGTTTTTGCTGGTTGTATTATAATGACAGTAACTTTAAATACAATTGTAGTCGCTGCTTCAATTTTTTACAAAAACAATATTACAAGACTATTATTCGTTGAAAATTTGATCCGTACTAATTTTTCGAAAAAAATACCTTTGTAAAAGACGAAGGTTAAAAAACCAAACCAAATTTTTAGTGTGGGAACGTGGGAAGTGTGGTGGTAAAAAATTGCATAAACTTATTTATGTAATGCGTTTTGATCATTAAATAAAATTTGTTGTTATATCGAAGACTAAGCATAATCTGTCGTCATAGGCCTTATATTTGGTAAGGGTTTGCCATTTGCTCTTTCCTTAAGCCTGCCTACATTTCGTTGTCTTCTCTAAAAATGCCTATTAAAGCTTTAGGTCTTGGCTAGCAGTCACAAGGCTGCGGTTGTAAACCGTCATTATAAAACAAAATGAAAAGAAGAACACACCAGACACGGGGAAAAGAATTGAAAGGCTACCTATACTTTCTCGTTTCCTTCTACTTTGGTAACCAATAGGCGTTTTTTCCCACTAATAACCAAAGGATGTGGAAAGCAAGATTTTAATTTCCGCCCAGAGAGGATCCAAAGGTGGTTCTTTTTCTCTACCTTATGTGAATGAATAAGAGAGTTGGGATGGTCACCCGAGAGCAAGTTTTGGATGGAACCAGTTGCTTACAATTCTAATTGCTTTGAGTCTTCTCCCCTTGTTTCTCTTTTCTCTATAACTCTCTATTTATATACCATGTATAAAAAGGCTAAGAAAAAGTTTGAGGCACAATAACGGGTGGCTATCCGTTATTTGAGACGACTTATGTTCTATAAAACACGTTTGACCATGCAAGGCAACGTATTATACATGCAGTAACTCCGAATATACATATTATATCCGAGTTTATAGGTACACTAAAACATGTATAGATGCAGTGAACGTATAGATGTATGTCCAACGTGTAATTTCAAGATTTTACCAAAACACCATTTCCAAAAGCAAACTAAACGGCGCTGGCAGTAAAGGGAAAGAGGGAAGGGGAGAGAGGAAGGAGAAAAGGACAAGGGCTCATTTGATAACAACGAAGTAATGGTATATCATCAACAGCTTTTAAGCTTTTAGCTGAGCTCAGAAGATTGAAACATCTTTGAGGGGAAAAGGCAGAGAGGTAAAAGCCTGTATTTTTCCATAGATTCAAGTACGTAGTTTATTTTTTCAAGCCATTCTCCCACACACCACAAACTGAATAGTTGTAACAGCTATAAAAGCCAACACCCACTTCCTACCGATGGAAAACAACTTTAAAGTTTTCCTTGCAGCCGCAAATACTGACCGAGGAGTGAAAATCACTGCACTGCTATCTTCAGTGTCTATTGTAGGTCCAGAAGTACGAAATAGTTGCACTTTTTTTTAGAGTGGTGCATGTACTAGAAACATTAAAAGAACGAAATATAAATTGAAGTGGAAGAGCATGATGAAGGAAATGATCGTTTTTGTGTTTAAAATTGAAATGGAATTGAGAAATGGGGGATGAAAAATGCTTTCACTTTTCTCAATCTCTTGTTCTCACACAATGCTCTGTCATCATCTTATCATCATATAAAAACCAATATTCTAAACTAGTGCAATAAAATATCATGGTAATATCAAAAACCGTACATGTTGTATTTGTACAATAGAACCACAATGTATTCTATGCAGTGATTCTCGTTCAAATTGCTTGCACGCGTTTTCCAAAAACATCGCCTGTTGTGTACTGGAGCAATAACAGGGTGCTATATTATGATATGATATTATTATTATTATTATGAATAGTATGGAAAAAGCAAACATGTAAAAGCAAACCAAGCCAAAAAATATCTTCAGAAGCGCAGCCATCACTCATTCGCCGCTGAAATTGCATTAAAGGCGTAAGTTGGAAAGAAGAACGTAGACTGGATACACAGAAAACAGTAGCAGCTGTCACAAAATAGTGATGGAAAACTGTCGAATCTCTTGTACAATGGAAAGAAGACTTTCAGAGTCTTACTGGGAATTATACTCATTAATACCATTCCAGTTGATGGGAGGACGCATCATGTGAAAGATGTCGAGTGTAGATAAAAAATCTCAAAGATCTGGCTAGTGTATAATATCGAAGATGGTGACTGGAGCGCCAGTGATGGTGACATGATGAGTATTACGTCGGCTACTACTCTTTTTTTTAAACTAGCACATAATATTAGAGGTGTGCCGAAAAGAAGTATCATAACGAGTGAATGTCTTCTTGTTCTCAAACGGAGACTCATAATATTATCATGCTGTTCACTCTCGATCTCTTTCTCTCCTTATTCATTTCTTTCTCATCTCTTGTTGAGCAGAACATCTCATCTGCCTGACACTAGAATAAAGAGACAGTCTCCTCCTAAAAAAGACAGCAAGAGATGTATATAATGCTCTTGTCTTAAATTCCTTTTCTCTTGTTTTGCTTTCCATTCTTGCTTGGTGTGCTATGCTACTGATGTTTCCTTTGCGGTAAGAGATATAAATATGTGTTCATATGAGAGAAAGAAAGCCTATATCTATAACGAAAGTGGTAGTGTGATAATATGTGTAACTAGTGTAACACAAGCAACATTATGTCCTTTCTTCCCACTCTGCCACTCTATTTTCTCCTTGCACAAAGCACAACGCGTCATTATATGGATAATTATTCGTGAGAAATTTGAGTGTAGTACTAATGGTAACGGACCAGAAAAACCATACCGTGGAGAAGGATGCAAGAACTGCTAGAAGTGATGATGATAGCGATGGTGGTGGTGGCAGAGCGAGGGAATGAGAGAAAGCAAAAGTAGTAGTTTCAGTGTCTGTACTTATGTGAGTGCAAGTGAGCGAATAACGACGTGAGTGGTGAGCTTATGGAACAAGACATGGCATAAACAGAAGTAAAGCATTTAGAGGAGACAGACACACACACCACACACACACACTAACAGCCTAATCTTACCTTCTCAATTTATGCATCGAGGAAACAGAAAAGCAAATAGGTTTTCCTCATTTGCCAGCACCCTCTCACTTGTTTAAGAATTTGGAGGTTGAATGTTTTTTTAAATAAAAAATTCCCCGACTTTTAAATAAATTGAGGGGCTTATTATTGCTACACTTTATATATTATGTAGCTATGTCACAAGGACCATTTGATTACATATGTCTGGTGAAATTTTATGAAATGGCTACTGTTCTGAAGAGTTCAACGGCAAAATCATTTCAATATTGAATATGACGATACTAACTTTTAAGTAGTGGCACTGTAAACGATGTGTAAATGATTGCTTTTCATGACATGGTTAACACTAACCTTAAAAACAGTGTTGAATTGAAGACAGCCATGAAAGGGCCGATTTCCTTTTATGCCGCATATAAAACTTAATAATGATGAAGGCACACGTTGTAGAGCTGTTCAGAAGGTAGCATTATTGGACAGCCCAATTTCCTAACTTTGTTTAGGTATTTCCCGCTATGAAATATATATGCCTATATACTTCAGTGGCATACATAATGAATAACGACATATGAACACGTTTAAGGAATTTTCATCCCTTTCGTTAGCACACCATTCGTTTTCTTCTGCCGTCCACACTGTTGTGCTCTTTTAAAAAGAAAAAAAATAGTGTGGCGGCGAGAAGACTGCTGAGATGAAAAGAAGGTAGAGTTATAACCAAACGCCAAGAAGTGAGCACTGACATGCACAGAGCTCACCGGTATTAATAAAACATTCATGGCTCAGACTAGAAATGGATATTTATTACTAATGCTGACAATGAATGCGAATGTGGCGATGACTACTGCCACGAAACACACGCATGAATAAATGAATGCGTTTAGAGGGAAAATTCTCAACTGGGAAGTAGTCTATTTTGTAAAACTCTTACTCTTACTCTCCCTCTTTCGCACTAAAACTCTTCATTTTACGTTGGTGACGACGATGATGATTATTATTATACTCGTTAAAACTTACATACGCTTTGGTGGAAATTGGCTAAAAGAAAAAGTGTTCTTTTTCATCATACATATTCTGCAGGTTATAGATGGTGCAAATGGAGATGTTTTTTCTACTTCCGTCGCCTCTTCAACGCTTATAAATTTCTCTATCGCTTTCACTATGATCTGTGCATACGTTTTATATGTTTGTGATGTAGTTCGACGACTCGGTAACCCGATCCAAAGAAAGGATACAGAAACTCATCCGCGTTAAATCAAGTACCACACTTAAATGCTCGTTTTTACAATATTAAAACGGTTAAGTCTAGAAATACGCAGGTTCCCTACATAGAGTCACATGAGCAGGAAAGCAAGAAATGAATAGGAAGAAATAGTGTTCTTTGCTGAATTTATCCACAGTGCCACAATAACTTCTTGTTTGAAGTGAAACCTTTCTCTTTTTGCCTCAGAGAAAGTTTGTTGGACTTAAAAAGTCGAAAAAAAACCACAGATATGTTCTTCTGTTGTTTATAAACTTTATTTAAAAACCTGAAACAATATATGAACCTGCTTTATGTACATAACACATATTTTAAAAAAGTACCGTAACAAAAAATTCAAAGATATGCTACATAATGCACCACGAAAAATAACCAATGGCTTAAGTGATTGCATAGTTTGCTCTGCAGAGTCCATCTCAAAACTTATTTATTATTATGTACTATTTATACTTGTTTTTTACCGAATTTTAATAAATTTTGTAGTTGTCGTAGTGGCATAGGGAAACATATTATAAGCTATACATTGTCAACTGTCATCCGTCCTCAGTATTTACGTCTTTAGCCATTACTTTTCTTGGTCTCGTTTCTTCCGCTTGAATAGTAAATAAATACATTTTGTTTCTCTGGGAGACACAAAAAAGCTGCAGCAACAGCAAAATATTCCGTTTTTTTTTCATTTTCGGCAACTTTGACAGTACAAAATACCACGACTGCGTATGCATAATATGTATATAATACTACTACATCACATGCATAAAATTACTATGTTGTGTATGGACACATTTGAAAGTAACTTGAGTATAAATATAAGCACTACACATCTAATATCAACTCAAGGCTGAGTAAGCCTTCATTTTTCCCTTCCTCAATAGAATATCAACGTTCGCATTTTTTTTCTTTCTCTTTTACTGGTCTATAATATGTATGTATATATGGTAGTAATAGTGGTGGCTGGTTGGCAGTAGTGATGCTTTTAACGCTTCCCATTGTATGTATTATCTTTGTTACGAGAAGAAGAATACGTGCTTTCTTTTTAACTTGAGCATATATATTATGTACTAATGGGAATGGCGATACATTGTTCAAATTGTAGCAGCATCGCATGTGCTAGTAGTAGTATTGCTGCATGCCACAAATCTCGCAAAGAGTGACGCTAGTATATAGTACAAGTGGCGTAATGGTGGTAGTAAGTTGGCTCACGGTTGTGTACTTTATAAGAAGTGCAGCATCTCTGTAACATGAGAAGACAAAGGAACTATACTTGGTTACAACTTAGGCCTACAATATATACCTACTTATATAGCAATTTCTGCTTATGTGCATGTACAATGTATGTCTGTATCACCTACAGACGTATAAACGTATAAAAATGTATGTATGTATTTACACAGTAGCCGCAGTAGTAGTGGTAGTCGTTGGCGTGTCCTTCTTTTTTCATGTTCGTTTCCTCTCTGATTCCTCTTCCACCAACAAAAATGTACTTGTATAAAAACTCAAATTTCTTTGTCTAACTTTTACTCTCATCTCGCTCTTTCTTTCTCATCTCTCCCTTCCTTCCGCCACTCTGCAACTGTTTCTGATGCTAATAATACCATTTATTCTTTTCTCTCTCCCTTTTTTCTTCCTTCTCTTTTCAGTAGCATTATTATTATGTACACAATGAAAATGCACGTGGCGTCAAAAATAATGAATGACATGGTCACTATAATGCCTATAAACTTTCATGCACTTATATATCTATATATATATAGATTAGATGTTCTCATTGTATGCACTTCTGAAAGAAGGTTCTCATATATTCTCAAGAAGACGACTTGTACTTATTATTGCTGCTAATATTATTCTTATGAATATATTTATATGTAGTTTCGCGATAGGGTTCTTAAGTTGTGGTGAATGACGCTTAAGTGAAAGTGAAAGCAAGACTCTTATTTTTATCCTGTGCACTTGTGTCTGTAGTACCCCTTTCCTCAGTTTCCGTCAGACCCGCCACCACCACACACCGCTGCTCCAGTGCGAATAACCTGATATGTCTTGCACCAACTCTGTCACTGTCTCTTCTTTTTCACACTTGTCGTTTTGTTATATGATATGATGTTGATGTTCGCCGTTCCTGCCTGCCTCGACGGACAAGAGTTTACAAAGAAATAGAAGTCTGCATACGTGAATAATAGTGAGCTTGTAGCAACTTTGTCTGTATATGTACCTCGACATATTTATATGCGTTCAAGTTGGCATTTATGAAACTTGTCGACGACTCTACTTGTTTTCATGGAAATGCATTCAGGTCCCTCGTCCCCTTGCGAAATCCCAGACGAAAATACTCAGAGTTGAGAACGGGTTGCCTAAGACGGAATCACAAAGTAAAAGTTTTGTGTGTTTGTAAAAAACGGAGAAGAGATTTTCTCTTATTATCTTCTTACACAGGGAGAAGACCCCCACAACTTTGCCGAGGAAACAACAAAAGCAGAAGAATAAAAGATGAGAGAGGCAGCCAGTTGGGATGCAAAGGATATGGAAGATCAACCACGAGGCAAAAGAGGTTTTTGCACCAACACCTTTACTTTTCTTTTCACGTCTCAGTCAGTTGTTTTGTATGTGTGTTTCTAGAGTTGTGCTCTCTGCACTCACATTGGTAAGCCAAACCAAAAGTGTAATGTATTTATGGCCATAATACTATGCCTACTCACTTTCCCCTTTTTTTCCTTCCGTAAAGGTAAGTAGCAGTGATACTACAACCAACTGTTTGAAAGAATTGTGTACCACTTTTTCTTCTGCTCTTTCACTTTTTTGTTCTGCAGTTGAGCGGCTTGGGGCTTCCCACATGTTAACTGGGAAAAAAGTAGCAGGGGGAACAAAACAACTGGCTTTAACAATCTCTTGTATTTATGTACGTTTCGGGAGCAGTGTCTCTTTTCCTGTTTTTCACCTTCTCCCAAACTCCGTAATATCAAGTTTATGGAAAGAGAAACCCCACCATCATGCTCGCATCCTTTGGAAATTCAAGGCAAGGTGTGTTTTCTCGGAAGGAACAACAAAGAAAGCCTGGTGGAAGCAAGGTGGTGAGGTGAAAGTGACTAGTTTTTGCTACTCGCAGAACGTTAAAAAGTTTGTACTGCACATTTAGCATATAATACCCATGTATTTATGTAGTTCCTGCTGCGATGATGCGTATACACACTCGCACACACACACATCAAGGCGGCAGGATACTATCCTTGATAATTGAACCTTATGCCTGCATTCATTTCTATACCTACCACCGTTTATTTTACGTGCACCCATATTATTCTCTTTCGACTGTGATGCTGGAACAAGTGAGTAAATGGGTTCAACTTTTCATTGTATATGAGTTCGCTTTTGACTGGTATGTTGATAATATGAGGTTTCTGGGCTTCCTTATTCTTTCCTTCCTACTTTTATTTTCAACATAGCAGATTTAAGTAGACACAAATGCAGCTACACCATCAGTGCTACAGTTTACGTCTCCTTTCCTCTTGTTTATTCCGTTTCCCCTTTCTTAAGAATTTGTGTACCTATCCTGAAACTACTGCTTTACTTGTTTGCTGGGAAGAGAAGAATTCAGGATGATGCCCTTGTTCCAATGCTTCCACCACAGCTACTTATACTTTACATTTAAACATAGATCTAGTAATAGTTTTTTGGTCTGTGTATGTGTGTGTTTGTAAAGCACACGATCATTTTACTTGATCTCCAGCGATCCCTTTGAATCTGATTCGTTGGACGTTCCTGTATCCACATACAACATATGTGTAGACTTATATGTGCAGACTGACTTGTTGTGCACAGCTTTGCTATATGTTTTTCCTATTCTTTAGCCGAGTCTCAAAGAGAGGAAATGAAAGCAGTGACTTTCTTTCTTCTAGTTGAAAACAAGTCAAAGAGGAATGTAAACCTTAAGCTCCAACTCAGAGATTTAAAATTGCCCTATTGTTATCACCACTCCGACGGGCTACACTCGTACACACATCAGCACACACTGGAGATATTATACCAATACACATACGATTCTATGACTGTATAAACATAAATGTGTGTGCGTAGCACTGGTTATTTCTGTTATTGTGATAAGGAAACACTCGGCATCTGTAAGTATTCATCATGTATGTATCTATATACATTATATTTACTGGTATTATGCTACTTCTGCGTACACATGCAGACACCCGAGGAATACAAACTTCCGTATGATCATCGTTCGTTCGTATGTTTGAAAAATAAAAAGTGAATGAATCCTGGGTTAGCAGATCCTAAGAAGCTTTCATGACATGTTTAGTCTTTCTTTTCTATCTATTTACAACTGGATTACGGCTTGTTGTAGTCAGTCGCATGTAACCACTAAAGTGCTTCAGAATTTATTTAGTACTTCTCTCAACAAGATTATCCTTATGCCACATTTCTTCCTTTTTATACTGCTCGTTCCGCGTTTGTCCCTTGTTCCTTCGAAATGAGCTTTGCACGAATCCTTTTTGTAGGACACTTCACCACAATACATTTACATAATATAATATATATATGTACAATGTACACACATGGTCCCCAAGCTTGCACGCACAAACATGACACAAAACCCTCTCTCCACCCTCCTAGGTCAACTGGGTCAACGAATTCTAATGCATCTTGTATCGAACATGGGGAATTCTTTATTCTGCAGCTTTTTGGGAATTTCCTTTGCTCGTCAAAACGCACAGAGGCATTCGTACCCGTTGACATCACATGCTCAAAAGAAGGAACTATCTGCAAAAATTACACCAAACATGAAGAAAGTAAGAGATGATAGTTAAATCTCTGCTCAGCTTATGCAAGCAAACATGTATTTTAAAAAATATTAAAAATTTTATGACAACGTAATGTATAAAATAAAAACCATTATTCATTTTACATGGTTAATTTTTCAAACTACATCAGTAGGACATGTACTACAGGAACATTGATGATTAATTGGTTTAACAAAATTATCACTGCATTCAGCATTCCCGTTCGTTCGCTCTTTTTTAAAAAACGAATCTGCTGAGTGCGCACAAGCCTTGGAAATAAAACGACTCTATTCTGGGAAAACTTTTCATTCAACATCAAATTCAAAACAACCTTCCCATTACCCATTCTTTTTCACTGCTTTCAAGTTAGTTGGACTTAAGTTGAAATCGATGGAACAACCAACTTGATATGCTTAATTTAGCTGAAACCATTAACGTGATTCCCTATTTCTGCCTCTTCCCTCCAAAAAGTTGTCTCACTGCTGAAGATATTTTCTTCTACTCTCTCCCTCTTTTGTAAGTAAATCCCATTTAGTATTGAGCATTCCACTTGGTGGTGGCATATTCGTGTGTGGTAGCAGCATACTTATATATTTTGTGGGAACGTGATTGTCTATAATATTTCTCAATCATGTTTGAGTTTTCCATTTTTCTTTGTTCAAAAAAGTTAGACGATATGCCTACATGATTTCACATACATTATCCTTCCTTGACACACTACCACTCCAACTTACTCATCCAGCTAGAATATCATAGCTAACGAAAAAAGTAAAAAGGGCGTCAGCGAAACTGGGTATAAATGTCCAAAAAACTATACTCTTGCACAGCAGCACAATCATCATTCCTTCCTCCAGTCTCCACTACTACCCCTTTCTTACTTTTTTTGCTTCCTATCAGCCGTTCATGTATTACAAGTTGCTATCAGTGGCAGGCAAATGTTCCCCTGACATGCTCTTCCATCTGACTCCCCATCGCATGTAGTTCTCATGTGTTTTTACTTACTTGCTAACTTTCTCAGCATCGCAGATAATAATGCTATACATATTATTATATATTTACATAATATATTTACTCAACATTATACGCATTTAGACACTCGTGGTAAAAGATTCTTTCTAAGAAAGAAAGCATCATAGATCATAGATCAGATGATGTGATGGTATGAGTGTCTGTCTACGTGTTGGGGAATCGGTAAAAAATGCCCTACATTTTCTTTCCATTTTTTTTTGTTCGAGGATATTAGTAAAGATATAGAAGTGTGGAGGTCCTAGTACGATTGTAATATTTTTTTTCTGGTAGCATCATTTCAATATTCTCTTCCTTATAGCAAACACGCACAAAGTTCCCTTGCTTCCTCCTTTTTCTCAAGTTATCTTCTTTCTGTTCCAATTGGCTTCACTAACTAGATATATACCTATAGTGTAGTGTATTCAGGATATATATAAATAGAGAAGATGGATTTTTTTATAACTAAAACACTAATCCAGTGCACAAGCTAAACCTCATCCATAATATTGAAAAAACACTGACAAGTGTGTTTATGTGTATATCATGCATGCACATAGGTACCTAAAGAACTTGCTCGCTGTACCTTTTTATTTATTCCCACTCCTTTTCTGTTTCATCGTTTAGTCATGCATTCATAGTACTTTTTCTGAGAAAAAATGAGTGCAAGGAAAGAAAGTGAACTCATATTATAAGAAAAGAAATGATCTAATATTGGATGGTGTGAGCTGTAAAAGTAGAAATGAAGGAAGTGAGGGAAGTATAAAGGAGTGAGTGTAAACAAGAGAAAATGAACATTAGTTGTGGTAGTGGCAAAAGTAGCAATTCCCATGTACCAATAACCACTGTGAGCTTGAAGGCATTTGGTTTTGAGTGAGTCCTTTTGTAAATGTGTACATGGGTACTTGATTCGAATGCAGTTCTAGGAAATTATACACACAATACAACGATGTTTAGCATGAATATAGTACGTACATTTACTGCAGAATACCTGCGTAAGCATCGGTGATCACGGAAGCGGTTAGAGTTTGGGAAAAACTACAAAATAAAAAGAAAATGTCATGCAAATACGAGCATTCACCTTTCATCATTTATTATT